>DWTS01000175.1:0-12064 GCA_018250615.1 Oechydrus chersis rufus | reverse complement strand
TCCAAGCCTTCTCCACTTGTGAGGAGAGACCCGTGCTCAGCAGTGGGCCATTAAGGGTTGTAGGCAAGTAGGCAAACGGGAATTATTTTCTCCCATCACAAGACAAAGATTCTCTAATGGGCGCTGTGCACATATTCTTAAGCAAACGCAAGCTCAGACGCTTCGAATCCGAACGGACATCTAAATTGGAAGCTTATACTCGTATTGCCGCCTGACTAGGTTCCTTGTCGTTCCAGATTTAGTCCTACATATATTCCCGTCTTTGTGTAAAATTTTAGAGTTAGAAGTTTTAGTCACTTCTCGCCCCGGACGCCGTACTGTGCAGACGTGTTTTTCTGTCATAGTTTTGGATTTAACTTAGCAATTTTCAACCTACAATCCTAATTAACAAGACTTGATTTGTCTCTCACAATCAACGGAGATCACTTAGTTCTGGTGACGTCATCCGTTGCACAGAGGCTCGGACGAAGGCCGTCGCGAACCTATGAATAATTGCAACCGAAATACGATCCTGAGTTAATGTTAATAAGGACGACATGAATATCAATGATGTGTGCGTATAACCCGACGCTATAGACGCGAACTTCGGTGAGTGAATCCCTCCTACTCCTATACGCTTACGTGAAAGAGAGAGCGCGTATCGCTCTTACGGACACCGCTTCAAACGCTCTGCTCGCCTAGTACTTGCGTTGCGCTTACGACTAAGCCGCGCTGCTCCAGCCGCGAACTAATTACTGCACATCGCCTGCGTCCGCTGTTGGCCTGGTACTTGCGCTGCTTTTCTGTTGTATGCTTCCCTTCTAAGAGGCGCTTCTCCATCCGCTACCTGATTAGCGCACATTGCCTGCTATTTCTATTCGCCTGGTACTTACGCTGAGATCTCATTGCGCTAGCCCACGTCGCAGCTGCGCTGTTTGGACTACTACCTTTTTATACTAATCACCTGTCACCTCTGCTCGCCTAGTACACGCACGGCCCAACACGGCTTGATCCCACCTGTGACGTGCCACCAACTACAGATTTGTTTTTGCGACACCATCGTACTATTTATTTCTCATCGGTAAAGTTAAGTCATGACGGATGATAAAATTACGATAAGGAAGCAGAAAAAAGGTGACGATGGTTTTACCAAGGCAGAAGTAATTGAGATGTTCTCAACCTTAAAATCTGAACAGGACGAAAAATTTAAGGCACTTATGAATATAGTTCAGAGTGGAATAAATACACATACCGAGCAAAACAATAGTATCGTCAGCTCTATTGATCTCTTAGCGAAAAAGTATGAGGAAGCTGTCACAAGGATAAATCTTTTGGAACAGAAATCTATTTCTGACGATAAGTACATTCAATATTTGGTTAATAGACTTGAACAAACGGAACGAAACCAGCTAAGCTCTAGTCTTGAGATACGAAATATTTCTAACAAAGATAACGAGTCCAAAGAAGACCTCTGTAGCCTTGTTCAAAAACTCGGTGATGCACTTAAGATACCAATTCTAACTAGTGACATTCGTGATGTTTTCCGTATAAATCGAAAAAATGAAAATAATCAACCCATTATCGCGCATTTAAATTCTACTGTCTTAAGGGATAAAATTATCAGCTCTGTTAAGGAATACAACAAAAATTTCACGAGTTCAAAATTCAGCACCTCAAATTTAAAACTCCCAGGGCCACCTAAACCGATATTTTTATCAGAAAGCTTGACATCCACGGCGAAAAAACTCTTTTTCCACGCCCGAGAGTTTGCAAAAAGACAGAATTATAAGTACTGTTGGTGTACTAGAGGAAAAATCTATCTGAGGCGAGCGGACGGCACTCCAGCCATAAAAGTTTGCAACGAAAAGGACCTAGAAGACCTTAATACAAATTGAGTTTTTTTTTTTTTTACAAACATTAATTAATCAGATTTTTACCTTATCTTGTTTGTAATCAGTGTCCTACCTATTACATTATATCTGGTAATTTTTGTTAATTTACTTTTAATAAGTCTCTAGTTTTGTAAATTCTTTAAAATTATTGTCCAACGAATAGCTCACAGTTACACACACACACACACTCACACGTGCGTGCACGCACGTGATACACTTGCCTACATAATTTTATAATTTCACATTTACACAACCGCCCAAACACTCACACTACAGCCTATTTTATTAATTAATCTACGTGATCCAACATACAAGTTTATACTCACTATTTTTATTAGTAACAATTTATTTACATCTACTCAGTTTTTCCATATATATTTTTGTTAACAATGGATAATAAAGATCTTAGTTATGATATTGATAACTTTAGCATTGCCGTATCTCGTCAGTGTGATATTGAGGAGTGCAAATCTCTTGTAGGTAATCCTACTTTATCACTTAAGATACTACATCAGAACATCAGAAGCATTACATGTAATAGTCCAGGATTTGAAACATTGTTACATAGAAGTCGTGTAGATTGGGATGTCATAGTTCTGTCCGAATGCTGGTTGCCAAAAACTCCCAGCATACCACCTATGAATGGATATAACTATATAGCTACCTCTAACAATTTTACACAAAACGAAGGTGTTGTTGTCTATTACAACACCCGTCTAAATATGACTGCGATGGAGTTCTCCCTTTTTGAGGCCAATTGTATTGGCCTCGTATTTAATAAAAGTACTTTGATACTAGGCATTTATAGGCCTTGTGGCTATAAAGACATTACCAAATTTATTGAGTCACTAGATGGACTATTACAGAATCAGCGTACATACAATAACATTATTTTAATAGGTGACTTAAATATTGACATAACTGACAATAACACCGATCCCCATTCAGCTGTTTACTTAAACATGTTAGCCACACATGGAATGCTGCCAGGTCATACTTTTCCTACACACTTCAAAACCTGTTTAGATCATTTAATACTGAAAACTCGTCTAAGTGCCACATGTTGTGTTGCTCAATCTTCTGTGACTGATCACGATGCGGTTATACTTTTCTTAAAACTAAAAACTGGCAGTAGCAATTGCTCGAACTTTTCAATATTAAAACCTAATTATCCAAAATTAGACGAGTACCTGCAAAATATAGATTTCTCAAATATTTTTAATATGACAGATGTTAACTTGGCTGTTTCCTATCTTACAGAAATACTAAGATCTGCTATAAAGATTAATTCTACATCTGTTAAAATCTCAAATCGCAAAAGAAATCTAAAGCCCTGGATTACACCAGGACTTATTAGATGCATGAGAAATCGCGACAAATTACATCAGAAAATTAAAAAATATCCTAACGACGAACAAGTAATCATAACCTACAAGAGATACAGAAACTTTTGCAATATGTTGTTAAAAAAATTAAAAAGACAATTTGAATGTAATCTAATTAAATCTGCTTCCAAAAATGGCAATAAAAAACTTTGGGACGCCATAAAAACTGTTGCTAATCCTTCTGTTAAACAAAATTCATCAAATTTGCTTGTTCTGAATTCAAAACCTAAAGACTCTGCTAATTACATAAATAATTTCTTTGTCAATATTGGTTCCAACCTGATTGCAAATAATATAACTGTTTGCAGTCCCAGTAATCCCCTGTCCCTCAAATCACATCCACATTCTCTTGTGCTACTCCCTACTGATTACACGGAAGTGGAAAGTACCATTATGAACTTAAAAAACAATTGTTCAATGGGTTGGGATAACATATCCTCATTAATACTTAAAAAATATAAACAAATTATTATTCCACCTTTAGTCCATTTGTTAAATATGTCATTATCTTCAGGTAAATTTCCTGACGTTTTGAAACGGGCTGAAATTCATCCAATCCACAAGAGCGGAGATAGAAGCTGTGTCAACAATTATAGGCCAATTTCAATCCTTCCTGCACTTTCAAAAATTTTCGAAAAAATTATAAACAAACAACTTATAAAATATTTAGAATGCAACAATCTTTTATCTACCGCGCAGTATGGTTTTCGTTTCGGTCGGTCCACGAGTGATGCTGTACACGATTTAACTGAATATGTAGCCAAAAACTTAGACTCTAACAAAAAAGTTATTGTGATATTTCTGGACTTAGCCAAGGCTTTTGACACAGTTTCTACCCCCCACTTGTTGCAAAAATTGGAAGCCTTAGGTGTAAGACACTTGCAACTTCAACTTTTTGCTGACTATCTGTCTAATAGAACCCAAAGAGTAAAAATTGGTGATACCTACAGCGACTACCAGCAAGTACATCATGGCGTTCCCCAAGGCTCAGTCCTCGGTCCTACCTTATTTTTGGCATTTATAAATGACCTTTGTAACCTCCAACTTACACAAGGTCGGATAATAACGTTTGCTGATGACACAGCTTTGCTCTTCCAAGGATCCACTTGGAGTGATGTGTTCCAATATGCTCAAGCTGGTTTCAACAAGGTTTTATCTTGGCTGCATTCTAATAAGCTATCACTCAACATTGCGAAAACTAAATACATTCCCTTTTCCATTAGAAGTGATCCTTCGCTTTTAGACTCTTTTTGTATTAAATCTCATACCTGTTCTTATACACATTATAACATTTGCTCCTGTCCCATAGTTGAGCGCACATATTCTATCAAATATTTAGGTATTATAATTGACAGTAATCTCAATTTCAAACCCCACATTGATGCCCTCTCATCCAGAGTGCGTAAATTGATTTATGTTTTTAAAAATTTGCGTCATGTTGCTGATAAAAAGGTCATAATTATGGTCTATATTGCTCTATGTCAACCACTTCTAACCTATTGTATCACCTCGTGGGGTGGAGCTCCTAAAACAGTGTTGCTGCTACTCGAGCGTGCGCAGAGGTTGCTTCTTAAAGTTAGTTTCCAACTTCCGTACTCTTTCCCCACACAACAACTATATACTTTTTGTAATGTGTTATCGGTGAGGCAGCTCTTCATTATGTCTACTATCTTAAAGAAACACAGCGAATTACAATATGATGCAAATCAAAATGTAAACAAAAGGCGTAAACATTTAGTTTGCTCAAGTCAAGGATTAAATCTCAAATTTTCACATAGATTCTATATTTTCCTTGGATCATATTTGTATAACATGATCAATAAGGAGCTAAATATGTATCCACTAACTAAATATCGATGTAAATCTGTCATACAGAAGTGGCTTATGTCATTAAATTATGAGGATACAGAGAATTTATTAATAGTTTTAACCTAAAAATATATATATATATATAAACACATTCGCATACATTCTCGCTCTTGTACGTACTTACACACACACACACACACACATACACTCACACACACACACATATACACACACACACATATACACACACACACAAACACACACACCACACACACGCATACACACACATTCATACTTGCTAATCTTATATTAGTTAATTAATATTTTCCTTAAATTTTTTGCTGTTCCAGTACTCTTTCTTTTTCGTTTAAGTATAAATATAAATATTGTTCAATGCAACGGGAGACTCTTGTAACGTAATTAACGTGTTATATTATATACCTATGGGTTAGTTGTAATGATCTGGGGCGAGGGCCTGGAGATCTGTCATACAGGCTGTCCTAGTACAGACTCCAGTCTCTCACAAAGATTTAACCGCATTTTTCGTATTGTTATGTTATATTGTGTCCCTATTTCTTTGTGGAGTGAAATAAAGATTTATTTTATTATTATTATTATTATAATCATATCTGCATGCGTATCTAGAGTGTGACAGACGTGACAATCGTTATACGGATAACCGTTAGCAGGGTTAACCACACGTGTCAATGATCCCAGGGCGTCACACTCGCGGATTGCGTACAGCAATTTTCTGACAATGACGGCAATTGTCGTGTTAAAATGTGTGAAAGGAGCAATAATAACGTATACGTACTATAGTAAAAACGCGAAACGCACACAATGATACGCTTTCAAGACTAGATCGAGACATTTATTTGGTAAGGCAGTTCGTTATGGCCATGGAATATAACTGTATCCTATTGTTATGCCAAAGAGAGATGTGTTTTGCTATAGGCCAACTATTTATAGTATACGATTCTATTTCTCTGGTGCTTAAAAAATTGGTGGGTGCCACTGATAAAAAACAAGATTATAATCAACTCTAAACAGTGTTAACAGATAAAAATGCATAAATTGTGACATATTCAGAAAACAATAAAAAAAATCAATAAAGCATATTTTTAAGAGATGTAGAATACAAAAATGCTCTGTTACAATTTTAATTAGCACGAGGCGAAAGTGCGGCTTTGCCCGTTTTCATTCCTATCCATTGACCTTCCGCATCTATGATGATACACAGATACTATATAAGATAATCTCAAGTTATCTGTGTTGTGGCAGTTATTTTAAGCCTGTTAATGATCTTTTAAACTGGACAATTAAGTAATGAGTTATATTTAATTTTGGGTACAAACATTTAACAAATAAATAGATAAACTGACAAAATATCTTAAAAAACGATTTATTGTTCAGTCTAAAAGTCAAAATAATCGCTTTTCGCTTTCTTGCATATTACTCGTATTATGTTGTATTATATAAACACTGCCGTGTCACAATCTTATAACAAGGATGACACGTTCTTATCTCACTGTTACGGTATCTCCTTACCTTGGCAGTTTCAGTGAACAATACTTTCCCGCGCGGCGTCATGCATCTCGTAGGTTGAATTGTTATGCTGATTTTATTCAAATCTTTATCTTATTCTTTACGAGTCTCACTAATATGGTAAATGTGTAATTAAGTATTTGTTACGATTTCTTGTGACGCTATCATGTGTCACCAAACAATCTGATTCAAATAAATTTAATTTTATGTCATTGACCCATTTCTGCCCCACTCCTCAGATGCAGTCTCTTCTTATACTGGGATGATTTTTTGTACAGGTACCGATACCTATATATTATATTATAATATTTCTAATATTTAGTTTATGTTGAGTACTTTTTATCCTGATTTCTCGACACATAAATACAGAAATCGTCATTTATGATGTGAGGTCCGCAATTTAACATATACTTAACAATCTACGACATAAACCTAGGTAGTCATATTTAATATTTTTTTTATAAATTAGCGATTAAACTACTAGTATATGGTCTTCTTATTGATGACATAAATTTCGAAATAACAAATAACAAACAATAAGGCCAGTTAAATTACTTAAAACTATAGATGATGTAAATCTATTATTATAACAACAAAGTTTCCAGAACGTTAAACTAAAGGTCAAGCTAATTCTTGACAAATAATACAACTGCTATTGTAATCTACACACAAATACTACTACACAAATGATTGAACAGATGTGTGATTCGTGCATACACAGGAGATTTAACAGGATTTTATGTATTACTAGCTGACCAGGCAAACTTCGTACCGCCTCTAAGGGAAAACAAAATTGTTGTTTTTGCTATATTCCTTACAATTTTTCATATTTATTTACCTTTTAAACCTTCCCTGGGCTTCCAACAAATAATTCAAAACCAAAATTAGCCAAATCGGTCCAGCCGATCTCAAGTTTTAGCGACTAACGAACAGCAATCCATTTTTATATATATAGATTAATTTCTATTTTTATTTGTTATTGGGTACCTACAAGTGTCGAGTACCTACTAGTTACCTACTTTTAAATTACCTTTCTTGTAAAAATATAATTATTGTGTTACGTCTCCTTGTTTAAATATCTGTGTTGTGTGTGTATAGTGATGTTTTCCTGTGTATGTTTAAATATGTGTGCATTGTCTGTGAATAAATGTCTTTCTTTCTTTCTAATCATTTCCATATTTTACTTTATATATTTAAAAAATAGCAGATAGGTTGGTACGTTGATATCGTGTAAACGTAGTCGAAGCAGCTACCAGTAATAAACATTACGTAAGTTAGTAATAAATATAGATAAATAATGTCGGGCTCAATTACATACCGTCCGATTCCGTGTTATCAATGTCTGTATACAATTACAGCCTACGCTAGTTACGAGTATTATCCGAACATTTTCCTTATTCTATACGAGCAGATAATGCCCCAGACTTTGTCCGGGTAGAATTAAAATTCAGGTTTTTTTTTCCCCGCGGAACCCTAATTTTATTCTAAACTAATAGTAGCCTAAGTTACGCCTTATAAAAATAGCTATCTACCAGTGAAACTCTCGTCGCAATCGGTCAAGCCGTTTCGAAGTTTATGCGGAACAAACAGACGTTTTCAGGCCTTCTCCACTTGTGAGGAGACACCCGTGCTTAATTCAACAAAAACCGAGAATAAAATATATAGAAACAAAATGGACTAAACATTATTATTGTATTTAATTTTAGTACTTATAATAAAAACTTTTAACAAGGCGTTTAGACTTCGTACAATGTTTACTTACAGCTGTTTCATAGTAACAATGACACATGACCTTGGCACCGAATGCAAGTGTTCTCCAAAATTCGTAAATGTATATTAAAACTAGAGTTAAAATGCGAATTCCCTGCATACAAATAAATTCCTTAGTACACATTTTGTGGCTCGTCCTCGCAGACCTGCTTAGTCATGGGCATAGCAAAGCTCATACGAGCTCAGGTGACAGTGAATATTTATTAGATAATAATAAAAATATCATAAAAAACTTCTATCAGCTTACTTTTTTTCAGATTTAGATTAGATTATAGATTTATATTAGACTAGCTGATGCCCGCGATTTCGTGCGGGTGAAATTGGATTTCATGGATTTTATTTTTTCCTCCGATGACCGTCCTACTTAAGCTGAACCCTATTTAATATGATTGACCATGACCATATCGCTCGCTTGAGCTTAGTTAGCTCAACTTGTAGTGGTGGTAGTTCTAAGCGGCGTACTAAATGAATATTTTTAAGTTAGGCATCCAGCAATGCTACTGTAAAAACCGCATCAAATTTCATTCAGAAGTTTTCGTGTTATGCGCGTACAAACATACAGACAGACAGAAAAAATCTAAAAAAATCATTTTGGATTCTATTAACCCAACAAAGACTCTTCGTATATTTTTTTCTAAAATATCTTCTCTGTACAGACATAGATCAGTTACAGATTTATTATATGTAGAGATTTAAATATGTCTCATTGACAATAAATGGAAGTGAGGAACTGAGGAAGCTTAAGGACTGGCAAGTGCTGACGATAATCTCCCAAACTCTGTAATAACGGTATTGTCAATGCCACATACAGGTACTGCGCATATTGTTTCGATAAACAAGTGCCACGGAGCCATAAACGCCTCAGTATCGTTAAATGAAACCAATTAGCTGGTTCAAGCTCCCAATTTGTGTTAATTAAATACACGGGTTATGACGTCACTGGCATCGGATCTAACAGAGGTACCATAACAAGATTACATGACATATATAATGGTTTAACATATCTTTACCATCACCTTATAATTTTACAGGACCTGTATTCCTCCCCTTTTAGATATCGTACAATCTCTATCTCTATACAGGGCTAACCCGCGCCCATTGCCATTTGAAATTTTAAAAAATAGGTATGTTTATTATATATTCATCCGTTGAATTTATAATGTGCATTTATCCAATTGTGCAAATAGAACAAATAAAGGAATAATAATGCCACCTTAATAAAATGTTTGCGACGCAAATATTATCAGTTGCTGTTTGTTAAACATTTTGAATAAAAAAACTTACATTTTATCGAAGAACTCATATATATGGTAAAGTATGGATTAACCACTCCAGCGGCCTGCGCCCCCGTGAGGTGTGTCATCCATATCTGATATTCTCCGCAATTAAACGTCCTTATATTTTACACTATGTACAAACGAATGTTTGTTAAACTTGAACAAAATTTTATGATTTTGTAAAATTTAACAAAATTTATTATAAACTTACTTTCTTGCAAAATAGGGAATCCGACAAATTTTCAAAAAGTGTTTAAAATGAATGGTTATGTATCGTTATATGTATAAAAATACAAATTTCAAATAATTAAGTAAACCATAGAGTACGTTCTACACTTTCTATAGTGTACGGCAATATTATTGTTGTTGGTTAATTACAAATGACATCACATCCTAAGATTGGTGTTTCGTACGACAGTGCGTACAGATAAAAAATTATAATTTTATTTATCGATTTAAAATTATAAAACATTTCTATTTCCCAGATATTTTCATTGAATAATCGTCTTATTGTTCAAACCTTTGGACCTTAGTACATTTTAGATTTTTTCTTTATCACTGTCCGATTTAGGGAATACGACGACTTGATTCTGCCAATAAGCAAAAGTTAGTTTTACAGTACAACTTTTGAATTAGTTTTTTTTTTCAATCTTATCTCTAGATAATTGAGATTCATCGCAGTAGGGTATTAACAGAATCAGGCCTTCGTTGAGCAAAGATATTGTATAACGATATATTTTGATACGGAATGTTCGGCTTTTTTTATTAACTTAAACTTTATCATGGATTGTTGAGCTCTTAATAATTCCAATTCTTATTTTCTTGATTCAAAAGGATTTAGATATAATATACAATACCTTTACAAGTTTTTTTTCTTATTCTACTTAATTTACACATCGAAACACAGAGTTTAAATATTATATAATATATATTTACGACTAAATACCTAAAGCTTAAGAGTCTGGTATGCGCTCATTGCCTTTGTTTCGAAACAGATAATCGTGGAGCGCGGGGTTGTCCTTCTACGAACAGGTTCGGAGACGGAAGCTGTGGAGAGGGAGTGTAAACCTCTATCCAGTCTCTCAAATGTGGAACTCTCCAAGGGCCAACGCCATCGGGACTACAGATGGATAACAATAGCCACCCACGGTCCTAAGGATGGCGGGAGGGGGCTTGAGTCCCCTAGCCCGCCCCTGAATCCGCTACTGCACACGATAATATATAACGCAGTGTTTAACCACTGCTACAAAAAGCCATTTGCAATTGTATTTCATTGTCATTTATAATAATGAGATTCTAAGCTCGAGAAAATTGCAAAAATAGAACATAAGCAATAAATGCATTCAAGCTCATGGCACCACGTTGCACCAGGTATATAATAGGCTTATAACTAACATCGAAAAATAGATTTTAATATACTCGAGAAAAGTTTCAATATATGATTATTTTATCCTTACGTCTAAATAATTAATAACATGGTGTGAGTCGTAGGCGGCTTTCAGTGCTTACGATTCATTTAAGGACATTTTTATAAGATTTACTAGGTTTATGAGAACTTTTACACAAACGGACCTAAGAAAGGCAATGTGAACGCGACGTTTCGCGACTGCTATAGAAAACTCCACCGTTTCTCGTAATAGACACCGTTTACTGTAACTGTACCGTTTCAGAGAATTTTCCATCATAGCAGTCATAAATCGCTCAATTTTGGTTGTTAAATGACGGCGAATGACAACATTTAGCGAATGACAGTCACTTTAAATGATTTGATATATATCGGGTTAACTTGCAGTTAACGGATCATAGTTCATAGTCAAGTTAAATAAATAAATAAATAAATATAATAAAAAATAAAATATAAATATAATATAATATAAATCTTAAATCTTAAGTACTTACTAAGTTATCACTGATAAAATAAGTTTATTAATTTAATGAAATTCAACGACCCGGCAGGGGGCCCCACTCTGGGATTTTATCATTGGCCGGGTGGATCCAAATTGTTCCGGCCGAATTTAATAGATCACGGTCCTCGTTTAACCGTTTGAGAGCACTGAGTTTGTTCCCTTTGTAATATCTCAGTGCGTAAATAACCTGTAAGGAAAAATTTTAATGTTAGTGAATATTATTTCTTTATACAGCTTTTATTTATTTTTTACGTTATTATTAATACAACGGATACTATTTAATGTACGAGTAAGAAGCATCAAGGAAATAAAATTTTACTTTTATAATTTTTTTTTAGACAACTTTATTATTATCTTCCTAAACATTTATAATTTTTTGTTATTATTAATATCCTATTTTAGCCCGACATAGCTATTATGCCTTGCCTTGCCTACAACCCTTTAATGGCCCACTGCTGAGCACGGGTCTCTCCTCACAAGTGGAGAAGGCTTGGAGCATA
>DWTS01000174.1:0-12067 GCA_018250615.1 Oechydrus chersis rufus | reverse complement strand
AAAAAAAAGTTGTATTTATAAAAATGTAATTTAAAAAAAATACAGTCGAATTGAGAACCTCCTCCTTTTTTTTTTTTAAGTTGGTTAAAAACCGGACTCAACTTTAAAAGAGAAGCATACTATACCATATTTTAACTTTGTAGTCGTGTTGAAAAAAAATATAACAATATAAATACTGTAAACAATACTCTTCACACATTCACGCGTACATCTCAATAAGGGAAGGGCACCGAATATCTCAATAGCGTCCGCGAGTATCCGAACAACGATTTATAATCCACTGATAGCTTGACACCTTAATACGTCGGTGGCGGATAGTAATATTATGCAAACACCTCTTTTGTTGCCACCGATGCCGGAACAATGGTTGTGGGCTGTCGAATAAACGCATTGTGCCAAATCCGGCAACGGAATGATCTCTTTGTAACGGGAAAACAATAACCCGTCGGTTGTTGTAGACGCGTGGAACAACGCGCTGGGCTATGCCGTGAATCACGCGTTAAGCTACTTAAGCTACGTAGCTATTAAAAACAAAGCCATTAGCGAGTCCTTTTAAAGCAGGAATTCATTAGCTTCTCTCTTTGCCTATTTTACCTCTATAGCTGGCTAGTTCTATGACAGATATCAGCCGAAACTGTCTAGATTTTTAGGCGACTTCGAAAAAAGGAGGAGGTTCTCAATTCGACTGTATGTTTTTATTTTATGTTCGTTATAAGGAAACAAAGGTCTTTTCTTAACCAATTTGGAAAATTCTATTATTTCTGTCATCAACCCATTTCTGACCCAGTGCTGGGCTCGGGTCTCCTCTCAGATTGTGAGTTTTAACACACCTTTGAGAACGTGTTATGGAACTCTAAGGTATGTAGGTTTCCTCATGACGTTTTACCTCACCGTAAAGCAATTGATAATTAATTTATAATACACACATAATTCAGAAAAATCTGAGGTGTGTGCCTGGAATTGAACACGGACCCTCGGATAGGAGACCGCAATTCTTAACCTAGGCTATCACTGCTTATAAACACTTATTATTGCTATATGTATGGTGGTGTAGACTTGTATTTCTTGCGTGTAAAAGTTCGTTGTAGGAGTGAGGGCGATACCTACTCGACGCATGCTATTGAAGTGTACACAACCATACATTTAGGTTGCGGATTGTTACAAAGGAAATAGTTCGAATTCGATAACATGGATTTCAGGAAAGTAACCCTTATACTATTAACCTTTACATTAAGGTTTGATTACCTCGGTTACTACTTACTGCGTATATTTTTCCATTTATTCAATCACTTTAATCTACTTCTAGATACGACTTAATGCTAGGCGTGACAAAAGCTGAGGCATACTTTGCGTTCAGCGGTGACGACGTCCAATATGGGATTGAGGCTGACAGGCGGTCCAAGATCCTCAAGTCATTCGTCAGAAACACGTACAGCTACCACCTGTCCGAGATCCTCGCCACTATTATCAATGAATACACAGACTGGGAGAAGCCAGTTCAACATCCTATCAATATAAGGTAATGGTTCTTACACTGGGTTTTATATAATTACATTGTCAACAGGCACTTTTCAACCGTAACACTCTGAACGTTTAATATTATTGCTTAAATCTATTAGTTAAGTCACATTTTACGGTTCTGCTGAATTTGGAACAGTTAAAAATTTGCGAGAAACCAATGTTTTGGTGTATAGTGTCATATTGTGCAATATATTCGTTTCGCTTTCGTTCGTTCAGTTCGCTGCAACCCATTTCACGTGTATGTTATGGATATTCTTAACCTGAAGAATACTCCACGTTCCGCTCCAACTGTTGAACATATTGCAGTTACTTTAATTTCAACTTCAGAAAATTTGATTTCATCAGTCGCTAGTTTCCAAATTTGACTATCCGTGTATGAACTCACGAATAAATTGACAAAGTCTGATTTTACAGTTGCCATTAGATTTCAAAGCTTATTATTGCATAGAATGCTTTCAGGACATTTTTAATACCAACAACATTTTACTGCGCTTTCAACATTTTAAAATCCCTACGTCACAGCGGAGCAAATCCCAGTATCTCAAGTTCTTTATACCAGTATCAAAGATGACTTTACTTTATAGGACACTTAAATTGAAACAACCCGAGATCTCCAATTTCCTGTCTAGATTTTTAAGTTAACAATCCGAGTAAAACGAATTTTTTTATATCTCAGATAGAATTACTTTTCTGTCTTATCGTATTTAAATAAGGAATAAATTATATGTTTTGATTAAAGTATATCTTATATAAGGGAAAAAACTACCAACAATTTCAAGAGCTAGGTTACTAAAAGCAAATAATTATTTTATTAACTTTACACATTCTTCGTAGACCCATATTTCCGATACCAGCTTTCATTCCTCATAGAATGAGAAGGATTACGCCATATTCTACCACGCTGGTCAAGTACAAATTTATCTTAGATATGTATAGGCATAGGTATTTTTATCCAGAAATCAGTAACTGTTTCCGAGGATAAACAACACTAGTATTATATGTTATAGATGGCGCTGTACTAAATTCTAAAGTAGATGAAGTAGATTTGTAGATAAACTCTTTGATATCTCACTTCCATGCGAGCGAAGCCGCGGGCGAAATGTAGTGATTAATGATTCTTCAAATGTTGATGGGGTAGCTAATCGCGCTGTGTTCCCCAGGGACGAGACGCTGGAAGCGCTAAGCGATGCACAAGTGGTCGCTCCAACGATCCTCACGGCCGACACACACTCGGCCTTGCGGAGAAACTCTTACCTCTACGTTTTCGACTACCAGACGAAGTTCGGTGATTATCCTCAGGTAAGTTTGGTTTCAATGTTATAAGAGATTTGGTCTTTCATTGTAGGTTATGATGATTAACCAGTAATCAATTATATCTGTGAGTAGAAGAGGTAAATATTATATCAGCAATAAATTATTACGCTCAAAGATAAAGAATTAAAATTTATAATACGCAAAATTTTATTTTTAGTTAAATCTATTTCACGAGACACCATCAATTCATATTTTTCCATAATTTTTAGCCGTTTGCAACCTTAGTATTCAATCCAGTTAGAATGCTTGGCTTTTTGAGGATTTTAACACTCAAATTGGACATACTTTACAAATTAGAGCATAAATGAGGTATTTCTTAAGACATCCACTACCATTAGAATTTAAATTAGAAGAAGTCTTATCAAACTGATGTAAAACTTGTGTTTAACGTATGGGTGTATATAAAAGGGTTTTAGATAACGCATTTATCTGATTTTAGCACGACTTTGAGTCTGATCAATAACACCTTTAGGTGGCATTGGCTTACATTTTCCTGATACATTATACGACTTTAACAAACGTAAAGTAAATACGGGTAACATTCGTTCAAAACAAACAAATCGCACTTAGTCTAAAGGTACTGGTGAGGCAAGCCAAGTTTTTTCATCTCAAACAGTGATATTGCTGAGTCACTGGCACACATCCCAGGTCTCAGTGAACGGGGAGTAGATACTTACATTTGTAGAAGAGTTGCCAAAATACACGTGCAGATAAAACAAACTGAAGGTGTTGAAATTTAGAGACAATATCTCATCCCGAATTATTTTAGGAGAAATCATTGTGCAAAATTATAGTTTTGGATGACTTCCAAAAATATATATGCTTGACTTTTATGAAAAAATTGAATTAAAGGCATAATTTAAGATTGCATAACAGCCATAATGTTTTCGATCGACCCAAAAAACATTCCGCGGTTTGACTTTAGAAAGAGGTCGTTTTTTCGTTTCAAGGAATAAGCAGACATGAGGCATTTCAACGTATTCCTAGTCAAAGCTAAAAACTGAGTTGAAAGACCTCGGTTAGTGTTATGTGTCTTCGATTTGGATCGGGGCTATTAGGTATACTTATAAGTAGGAGCGACCACTTCCTATTAGCTGGTTAGTGCAGGTGGTAAAACCTACATGACTTGACTAGAGTATCACTGCTGTGCCCATTTCTTCTGTGAATAGGATCTTGTGTTTTGTGTGTCGCATAAGACGAATATCTTACTACTTGAATTTCATTGAATAAAAAGTGAGATTCAATTACTTTCGCAAATGAAAAACTAAAAACTGGAAACATTTTTCCAAAACAAACAAGTCTTCAGAGGAACCAGGTATTGGTGAAGTAAGCCAAGATTTCGTCTCAAACTAGAATATTGCTGACTCGCTGGCACATATCCCACCAGGTGTCATAGAATAGGAAGTAGGTACCTACATCTCCGGACGAGTTGCCAAAATGCTCATGCAGATCAAACAAACTTAATGGGTTGTCATTTAAGGATATATTATGTCGAAAAATCTACGATATGCGACAAAAGAGCATAGCAGCGTCATAATTGTGGGGTCTACCAATTTGCACTCTGGCCAAGTTTGGCGTAGTAGACTATGGCCTAATCCTTCTCGTTCTGAGAAGAGACCCGAGCCCAGCAGTGGGACAGAAATGGTTGATGACAATTGTAGGGTCTTGGTTTGATTAATGGGCTAATATCGCTAAATTGTCCTATAAATTGGCAAGACATACTTAAAATTAATTCCAATAAAACCTCGTCCTTACCAGACACTTTCTTCTCTTCATCGACACACATCTATGTTTTCAGTAAAGTTGGTACTACTGCAGTAATTTTCAGTACTTTATTTTCTTCTTCGATATACCTACATCTTATCACTTGAAGTACTGGAGTCATTTTAAGCATTTCTTTCTTTCGTTTGACCCACATTAACTGACACTGAAGTACTGGAATTATTTTGAGCGCATTAAAAATCGAATGTTGCAGCCATCCCCAGGGGAATCACACTAAAGACGGCTGCAATACTGACAAGTCTTGCCTACAACCCTTTTAATGGCCCACTGCTGAGCATGGGTCTCTCCTCACAAGCGGAGAAGGCTTGGAGCATACTCCACCACGCTGCTCCAGTGCTAATTGGTGGAGTCTTAATTTAAGTTCTTTTGAAAGGATATTCCTTTCATCGAAGACAGTAGCGCCACTGCAAAAATAAGAAAAAAATAAAACGAATCCTTTACGTTACATTATTTTTTACGTTTTGATTACGTAATGAAACGATTTTCATGAATGCAAATCAATGAATAATGAATGAACAAGTTCGATCACACAGCATCAAGATTTCAATTATGGTGAAGTTAAAGTTAGAATCTAGGAAATTACTTTGCAATATTCTGTGTCTGAGAATATTCTAGATCTAAAGTACGTGCTGAGCTTTATATGCCGGCGACTTCGTTCATGTAAACTTCGACATATTGTTTGCAAATTGTTCACTGAAAATACAGGTATATTTACGCGACCCACGTAGTTATTTTATTTTAAAATGTGTAGGAAATGAGCATGCAGGTGGTGTTAAGTAGTCACATTCTAAAATAGTCAGCTACGAAGAAATATATTAAAAATTCACCCTTTCAAAAAAATTACTTTCTTCAAACAGGGGTGACCAGGTTCACCTACACTTTAACTGCCTGTGAATTTTATAAAAGAAAATGCAAAGCCAGATTAGATTTCTAATTCTGATGTTACAAATGTAGCGTATATAAAATAGCTAACAAACATGAAGTTTTGGATTAACACATTCGACTCCCGAACCTTTTGATTAACTTTGTCGAACGATTTACGTAACCTGCGAGGCTATATTACATATGGCTACTAAATTAATTAAAAACATAAATGGTTTACCGTAATTTTACGAACAAATTTCGTTAAACATAAACGGTCACCCCAACATATTACTCGTTAACACAAATTATTAAGTACTCAATTTAAATGTTAAGCATGATTTCATAATTAACATTTTCCGATTCATGAATTTTTGATCCAATCAAAAGTGATTTTGCAATAAAATTTCATTTGCGACACGTTCCACGGAAGCGAAGGCTTGTTAATGAGACAATAACCGCATCGTAAATTTAAATTCGATACTTCGTTTTTTAAATTTATATTTGCTGCGTTAAAACATTTAGATGCATAAAAACAAATTTCACGATGAATATTGAAGGCAATAAAACAACTTGTTCATATCACAAAGGCAATTAGGACGTTCAGTAGAAATAGTTTCAAAAATCAGTTTTGATAAATAAAGTTGCATTTCTTCGGCTTTTTGATCTCATTGTTCTCTAGCCTTGTTTTCGTGTTTCAATTGCAATAGCTATATCAGAAGCTATTTCTGCAATTTATTGTTAGTGGAAATCTACAGTTATTTTTTTGGTCTATCGATTAGTATATTTGGTATATTTAATACCGTCAGAGTTAAATATATTATTCAATTTCTATTTCATCAGTCCAGATATCGAAATCGGGATTCCAGAGAACAAAATAATTTGAAAACAATTTTATTTCACAATGATATTTTTTTGTAGCTTACCGAACAATATAAAAAAACCTTTTATTCTAAAAATAAAGACAGAAAAGGCGGTGGAGTAGACTTGGTAAATATCGTAGAAGTGCCAATAAACCGGGCAGAAACAAAAAGAAAACTCCAAACTACCCTCCATTCGGTAGCAAAGTTCACAATGATCAAGCGCCTTGAGCCATGCCAAGTAATTAAACGGTTCCCTGACAAAACGATCTCCGAGAGCCAGCTGCTCCAGCGTTTACAGAGATCTTGTTTAATCGGAGGCTTACTTAGCTGATATTAATTAGGGTTGTAACGAATAGTATTCGTGTTCATCTTAGCAACTTTTCAACAACAGCGCCCGTTGTGTACTTTTATTTAGATCCTTTATAAACATTTGCAACGTTGTGTACTTTTTAGCATTGTTTTTTATCTAGTTCTTGCTCTTTCTATGTAATTTTTTTATACGTGCTTTGTTAGCTTGCACACGCCACGGTCCAATTTCGATCTTCAATCAGAACACAGAAAACTTTTAATATCATAAGATAATGAAATATGATCATCAGAAGGAAAATAAATCTTCTGAGCTCCGACTAGAAATAACTATTTTCCAGTGGATAGAAATTATTGTTTAGTCATTCTTGGCATTTTGTCCAAAGATGTTACAACCCATTTGTACCAAAAAGAAATTCTTGCACTTTGATAGAAAGCCATACTTTTACATCTGGCGACCACCTTAGCCCTAAGAAGACAACGGGAGATTTTGGGAACCATTTAAAACAATCTGGTTTTGAGTGATCCCTGCTGTCTATGAACATCTACGTCCAACCTCAAGCTACTACTAGCTACTTCAAGCTACTAAATTAGTAAGTCTAACCTGAGGTCGTACGTACGTAGCCGAGTCATTACTCCTGGCAACCAAGATGTTCATGTCCTATCAACAATATATCAAATCATATTTTTATATTTGATATATTTTCTTACACTCTCATATCATCACAATGCTATATTTTTCTTCCGTTCGTTACAACCCTAATAATATTAATATAGAGGAAAATCTCTGAACTCGCCTCGTTTGCTCAGACGGTAGACGGATGTTACGCTAACGAGAGTGAGCCAATGAGGTGGTCAGGATACAACGTGTTCCAAATTACTTTGGCTTTTAGTAAGGCAGCGGTTTAAACTGCAGTTTGGTTTTGGATCTTGTTCAAGTGGCAGCGATGAGCGAATAGCGAATGCAATCTTCACAGTCGGTATGTAAAATAAAGATTCAGATATTCGTGTAGAGATTGTAGGTTTTTTTAGATTCTTTTAAAGTACAATCCAGTAAGCGCATTCCATGAAACTCCATTATTCCAAAGTATGAATATATTAAGAGAATTATTTTTGCTTTAACTTTACGGAAGTCATCATAAACAAACAAACTAACTAACTTACTTATTGAGGAGATAGATAATTGTTATATATTTTTTTCAGGCTTCTGAATTTACGTGTATATATTTAATTTTAATATATTTAAGGTTTATTTATTTGTAATATATTTAAGGATGCAGCAACCGATAGATACGATCTATTTGTACGATAAAATACATCTGTGTTGTTGGTAAATTTTATGGATATAACCTGTTAGATCTTAGTTCAGTTCTTAACCTCTAAGCCATCATTCATTATTACGTTGTGTTGTGTCAACCTGACAATGATTATCTTCTAATGCGTTATCTTACCTCATAATCCTAAATAAAGGATAATAGTAATAAACCAAGTCAGTTTAAATACAATTTATCTATGACCACGATCCTCATAGCTGGGTCACAATATCAGTATACAAAATGCCTATATATCTTGAGTACCCGTATGATAGTAAAATTCACAAACTCCACAGTCAGTTAAGTAAATTATAAATCGTACAGTCGTGACAAATAAAAAAACTTTTGAAACAACAGATTAATATTGTTCTTAACGTCCTAGAAAATCTCTTAGATTCTCAGCAATGAGATTATATTTTCAATTTTACTTTTTGTGTACTTAAATAGCGCTTTGTCTTCGTACTAACATTCAAAGAGAAAAGTTATTTCTAAGAAAAAGTTAAGGAGACATTAAAAATTCCAATTTCTTGCAATGTTTTGTTAGACTTGAATACACCGAAACTTTTTACAGTTCGTGACTTGAACATGAAACCCTATGTGTATCTTAGAAAAAACTGCTATTGTTAGTTATGGTTCTTTTACCAATTTATTTTATAGTCCCTTTAATTGTATTATACGATTTAGATAAATATGAGAAATATTTGTAACTATACTTCTACTCCAAGTGTAGCATGATTTTATTACTTTTCTAAATCGGTTAGTTAAATGTTACCACCACTCAATATAAGGATGATAGTCCTCTTTAGTTAAACACCTTTTTCTACTTTATAATCACCTATTCCGACACTAAAACAATATATTTCTTCATCTTCAAAGTCGTTATCACGTGTCTTAGGTGTCAATCAGGTATATTATGGTTTCCTGAGATCAATTCACCCACAACCACACAACCACAAAAATTCAATCAATCAATCAAATCATGGTTTTTTATTCCATAGCGTTGATAAAGGTCCCCAAAAGTATAAAAGATTTTCTTATATTTCTCCCATGTAAAGGCTTCGATCAGTTACATTCACGTTGATTCGAAACATAGATAACACCTATTTCAAGGTTCCCATTTCATTGTCATTTGGCTGTTCGTCTGGTGCATCAGATACACGCTGAGTGGTTTGATTGCCTGCTTAACGGACGTTAATGATGAATTTAGATTTCTGATCTATGTCTTTATGCATGTGTAATTGTCTGTATGTCCGCCCATGAAAGCCATAGCACAGTATTCCGCTTGAATTTAAGTATATTTGAGTATTTGAGAATAGAAAGCATTTTCTATTAGGTACAGATTCTGTATTTTCCTTGGTTTTCTTCCCCTGCTTCTTTTGCTTTCAAATTCAGTATTACTGTACTGTTTGTAAAATAAAATAAGCCTAATGCTCAAGGCTGATTTTATTTTTACAAGCGCTTTAATAGGTACTACGTTTCGTAGCACACATTTATTCTGTAAATAAAAACAGTTTTATTTATTTTGTTTCTTCTTACAAATTCAGTTGAACGTATTTGAAGATTCGAATTTTAAATTTGGATATTCACGATTCAAATTCTAAGAATATATTGAAAGGAAGTGTTTCTGTGAACATTCCCTTTCATATTTGAATACAACGAACATATGAAAGAAAACGTTTCGTTGGATTTTAATATTGCTTCTGGAAATCGGAATGTCAAGAACCAAACGTAAGGCAGGTGTTTGATGGCCGACTAAGAACGAGTAACGTGAGAGTATCAAAATGTCAATTGATACGAAGCGAAAGAGTTATTTAACTTCAAGCTATAAAAATTTTGGAAATTAATTCAATCAAATTAAAAAAAGGACTAACTTGACTAAGATTTGGTTAAATCCAGATATAAAACACTCTATGGGAAAGCCGATGTACCTCATGTTATGCGTTATGTCAGCGAATTTTTTTAGTGTAAAAGTTAGAAATATTTTTTAGGACTCTTCTGATCACATTAAGTGCTTAAGTGAAACTTTTTTTAATATCATGTTCATAGTTGGCCCTAACCTACACAAAGATAAAACGTATCAAAAACCACCATAGCACATTGCACCATATAATAAAAAAAATATTGAAAATTTAATTTGATTCGATACATTAACAAAATTAATGTTTCGCTCTCTTTAAAACAGTGTTTTTCTGAATTTTTCGATGGATTTATTTTGTCATAATTGGAAGTTATCAAATGAAATCGTCTATTTCTTGTATATTTTCTTAATACTCAATCACAGTAACAAATTTGATACGTCAAAAACAAACCGTGAATAGCATATTTTATAGCTTTATAATATTATTTCGCGCTCCACCACTCAGTAGAACGAGGCAGTAACATCTTCAAGCGTCAGAAGTAAACATCAAACGTCGTAAAATCGAGTTATATTTTGATGTTTATCATTTTCCCCTATGCCTTAAATATTACCGAGCACAATACTTTGTAGATAGCATTACGGAAATCGCCCAACAATTCGCCAAAAAAATAACGATAAAATGTGTGCTACTCCTCTTCTTGCCATCGCGATCTTAGTGTATCTTGTGCCCGTAAAAATATATCTGCTTCCAGGACGTGGAGACAGTTTAGTTTGACCGTGGAAGTATCTTGTTTACATTATTTTGTTAAGAGCAGATTGTCGATGTAAACGTACAGTGATGGAAACTTCTAGCAGAACTACACAAAGAGGCGACCATCTTGTCTTCTGCAATTTCGTATCAATATTCACCATCGTAGCTGCCCCCCTTTACTCCTCGACGCTGGTCACTCATTCTGTTTGATATATAGGAAGCGTCTGCCAACGTCGTAACAACATAATAGGGCAGATTAAGGTCCGTCGTCTCCGGTGGCTCGGGCACATAGAAGAATGAGCGAAGATCGTGGCCTGGAAACAAGTTGTCGATGGCCAGTTGGTCGTAACATATATTGTGGGAAAGGCGGAGTGGATCTGATCTGGGTGAGCTACAATCAAAGAATTGGCAGGAGATCGTATAGGACAGAGACAAGTGGGGAAGCTAAGATCCATTTTGGGTCGCTGCAACGACTTGGTTCGGTCAGTGGGTCATCCTTTCTCGATCCAGAATTCGCAGAAAAGGTAGATCTGAAGAAAATTGTTCCGATTAGGGCGTTATAATATATATATGATATATCATATCCTTATGAAGTTTATAATGTTCCCATACCACATGTGGTAAAGTGAACGTATGTTGCTAAACACATGTGGTAAAAGACTATTTTGATAAAGAAAAGTTGTAAACTTAAGCTGAAGCTTGAATAAAAGATACAAGTAATTACTTACTCGAATACATCAAGATATATCTGATATGTGTGAAGGATCTTCAACACATTTCTACGTGACCCACTTGCAACTTCCTGTTAAATATTGAATTTCTCAATCAGAGCATTTCTAATTGCAATTTAAATTTAACATTCACCAATTAACTGAGTCCCTCCTAGCGGCCCGTCAATTACAAAGTTCACTAATTTCATGAATGTTCTATTACTGAAACCCACAATTCATCTTATCCCCTTCATAGTTTCGGACGAAGTAATTATTTAAATTACATTTCTCATATCGCAATACTTGATCCAATAAGGCTGGAAATCATCCGAAGTATAAATTACTGTGGTTGTCTTTCACGAAACTTCTAATTTTTTACTTATAGTTTAGGTACTCGTAGGTATTCGTAATATTCTCGAGGTAATATTTCATATTTTCTGCGGTTTACAAATATTTACACACCATAACAGACATTTCTATATAGATTTTTAAAAATATTACGATTGAAGATTTTTCGGTTTAGATTAGGCATTCGATGCTCATAATCTTGAATCTATATGATTTTAAACACATCTTATCGTAGATTTTAAATACTTTGCTAAGATACGGGTAATCATGATATCTGTTTTGTATTTTAAGCGTGACCAAGATCCATTTATCTGGATGAAAATATTGGTAGTTATACAAAAAGGTCGTGTATTTAATGCATTTGCAAATCAAATCAAATTATTTATTTCATTATCAGGTATTTACATACACTTAATGAATGTCAAACAAAAAAAAATCAA
>DWTS01000173.1:0-12109 GCA_018250615.1 Oechydrus chersis rufus | reverse complement strand
AGAGACTGGGTTTCTTGCTTCAACATATTGGGCTTCACGGAGCCCTTAAAGTTCGCTTTCCACAGCACATTCCGCTGAGCGTTATTGGTGTTGAACGTTTTAGCGAATCGATGACTGCACATGAGACATTCCACGAGTCGTAGCAAGTGCGGTGAACTTAACAGCCTGTACATGCCTTGTTCTTCACGTTGACATTCTTGCTCTGTCCCCGGAGTGCCTCCGGTCAACTCGGCGGCGGCGAGCGCCAATGTTTCGGCGTCTTCCTTTCTTGACGTCGCAGGGTAAAAGACAATATTATCGATCGTTTGTATCAGCTCCAATTGCACTACGCATTTGATTAGGAGACTGTTGAATACACGGTTGGAGGATTTCACTTCGTCCCCTCCCTGTGGTTTCTTAAGTATTCCATGTCGAACTTGAGGAGTTTCTCCTTCTTCACCGTCATCAGGCTTCCAAGTTAGTAGCGTAGTAGGAAGCGTACTGTTGAATATATCAAGCATAATCTGGCACGTTTTACTCCAGGTATCTTCATTGAACTTAGTTCCATTTGAGATGACTAGATTTTCCAAGCAATTTGTGCCAGATCGGGCGAGTTGCTCGTTGTCTTGCTGCACGCACCAGTGAAGCTGAGCATACAGTTGTTCCAACAGAAGCGATCCGAGAATATCAAAATATTGCGTGAAGACATCGACGATTGCATACAACGCGTGATTGCAAGTCGTAGTCATCCATTCGTTCTTTTCCAACTGGTGTTCAGGTAACTTCATATTGTCAAAGATCCTAAATAGTATATTAAATAAATCTCTCCACCAATGCGGACGGAATGATTCACCATGAGTTTTGATAATTTCAAACAGGACAGTTAGTCCTCGAGTGCGTACGTCTAATTTACATCGGCTTACGACGCAAGAAAGGGAGAACAGAAGAGGGAACCAACCCCTTAACCAAACTCGGTCCTCTTCGGGTGCACCCGGTTCGCCCTCAAGACCGGCATGGTCTGCAAACAACTGAGGTGATGCACCTACAGCCGTAGCACAAGACCTCACTAATCTTATTGCTTCCATGGACGTATCAGGGAATTTTGCATTGCAAGCAAATTCTGATAAGCATTTTACTGCATCCTGGAACGAGTCAATCATAGCATGGAACTGTTTTTCATATAGGTCTGAAATTATTTTGCCAGTTGTCTGGAATGCTAAATCAACAATAGCTTCGTCCTGATCGCCTGCGGCTAAGTGAAATACAGAAAAGATGTTTTTCCAACCAGATTTGATGTTAGGTGCTTGCGAATTTACCATCTGAGCTATACATCTAACAACCATGTCTCTTATAGTTGGGGAACTGTTTTTTTTCATGATATGTTCGAAAGGTCTCAAAAAGTCTTTCTGGAATTTGAAATTGGCAAATTCACCTTTTTCTATGAACTTCATTGAGAGCTGTCGCAGAGAATCTACTGCAAAAAATGCAATATCTTCATTACTACTGCAACCTACTTTATTAAAATGGTCACCTAGCACTTGCCATATGCGGGACCACTGAAGCCTAATACGACCCATGTTGTAGTAAGATATTTCAACTATCTTTTGCAATGAGAACATGCGTGGATTTGTTGGATGGCTTAGTTCATCCAAGGAGACTTGACAAAGAGCCTTGACAAAATCAACTATGGCATCACCATCTAGTCTTGTAGACCCAGTAAATATTCTATCGACTGCTACTACAACACTTTGTGAGCTTGTTTCTCCAATATGTTCCTTGACACTTGGGTCTAAAGTCATGAGGCTGAATTTCAAAGAATCTGGCTGTGGTTTGATGCCTGATCCTGATAGAAATTGTGGCCTAACGCCTGTTCCTATTAGCTGTGCCAATTCTAACTGGGATATGCATTTTACCACATCTAACCAACTGTATCCAAGGTAATTCCCATCTGTGTGTGCGACAGTAATCAAAGTTTTAATTGTGTCAATATTCTTTGCTTTCATTTCAGTGATCGGTGAATTTGCTGTCAATAGTGTAAAACGAGCCAGTGCCTGTACATATGCATCCCTTTCAAGTGACATATGGAATATGCAAGCAATACGAATGGCACACCTTATCCCATCCAAACATAGTGACGCTATCTCGGTATCATCACAGTCCTGGAGCCCTACAGAGAATGCGGCAAGGAATGGCGTCCATGCCATTTTGAACATCGGCCGCACATGTTCGACATGTTTGGCCGTCGTAAAAGGTGTTTGTACGTGCGACACTGATTCCATTAGATTTTTAGCCGCTGTTGATATTTGCTCCATCTCCATGTTCCATATCAGTTTACGTTTCTTTTCATTGGCAATCATGTGTTTTCCAGGTTTTGATGTATTTTTCATTTTAATTTCATGGCCAGCAATTTCGTCATATATTTGGGAAAGATATTCACGAGGCAAATCGTTATTGTCACTAATGCCACTATTCAATTTTATGTATTGCTCTTTTGTCATTTTGTTTTTGACCTGCGGTGAATGCAAATCTGTTGTCAGCATTATTATGGAAAACGCCAGTACGTAGACAGTATCGGCACTTGTAAATAGCGTGTTAGTTGGATTACATTCACAATAACGAGCCGCAAACTTTTCCATTAGTCTGTCTATCTTTTGTGCTTCTCCAGGCAGTCTAAAGCCTTCTAAGAAATGTCGAAGTGCAGCCACAATGTCCATGTTAGAAAACTTCATAGAATCTACATAAGCATACATGACCTCTTTGGAATGGTCGTCATTTTCGCCTAAATATTCACCTATAAATATTTTATCAATCCTTTCGTCAGTCAATAACCATTCAGCAATTTCTTTTGTGGAATTTCCCAATAGACCTTGCTCTTGAAGAAATGCAACTCCTTTTTTAGGTTTTCTATTAAACAAATCTATACCTGTTTCCCACACTTCTTTTTGTTGTTTCAAGACTTCAAACTGCTCAGGGGAATCCAATGTTTCCCTATTGCCAATATTGCTAGATCCTGTAGAAACTAGACTTAGGCTTGAACCTCCATGGGACTTAATGCTTTGATGATCTGTGTCTTCTTTGACTGGTCTTTCTCCAAGAGTAGTTTGCATGTTTGGATTTATGTAAAGTTCTTTGCTCCATTCTACCATGCATTTTAAAATTGAAACAAGACATTCAAGTCCTCTTATCCTCATTGATTTTTCCTGGTTTGGAGTGGCTCCTAATTCCAAAGCTTGCCTTCCTTGTGCAATCTTAGATACATCATTTACTAGCCTTTGGAAAAGATTTGCTGCAGATAAGTCACAGTCGTAGTTCACATAAATATCAACAACACTCTGAGCATCACCACAGATTCTAGTTAAAGCCTGAATTACCATCCACTTGTGCTCAAATGAAGAGCTTGATGTCTCTAAAATATTCATGAATATTTCTTTGAAAAACACTTCTATTTGTTTCTTTAAATGGACTTTGAAATTTTGAAGGAGGGCCAAGAATATAGCTAAAGAGAGCTCAAAGACCTCAGGTACAGAACTGACACCATTTTTGGATAAAGCTACACAAAGATATTGCTTGATAGCAGTTATAAACATCTCATTATTTCTGAATACAGGACCAGCATTTTGTAGAATAGACAGCAGTAAATGAAGGGATAGTATTTTAGACCTTAATTCATGTGATTTGGGGTCAGGAGTGCCTTCAGGTAATGGTTTCATGGATAATTTACATAAAGCTCTGAATACTAAGAAAGCATCTTTATGAAGAACATGTGTAAATTTAGCTGTAACAGAATTGTCATTCTCAGATGCAACATCAACACTCTCTTGTGAGGGAATCCTTGTGATTGAAGCCTCTGTGTTTGCCTGTCCATTGCTTTCCTGTGACACACTTCCAGAGTCAGATGGATTTTCATTATTGTCAGGACTGTGACTTAAGTCATCAACATTTTTCTTAGAAGCAATGGTAACAGCATTGTCTATCACTGAATCGACAATCTGCTTTGCAATCATTTTTGCTTCTAATATCTCGTCCACTTGTTCTTCATGAGACATATGGTTGTCTTTAAGATCTTGAATGGCATGACTTCCTTGGGAGTCCTCAGTGTTTATATTGCCATTGGGCATTTTATGAATTTCAGATGATTGGTTGCCATTACCTTCAGACTCTAAAGCCTGGTTCTCCATTTTCGTAAATATAACATTAAGCATTTGTGTTAGTGTTGCTCTGGCTGTAGTCTGATTAATAAGATTCTTACTGGCTAAATAAATATTATAACAAGTTCTGACAGCAAGCAATACAGTCCCTTCATGGACCTCAACATGCTGGCTTGTGATTACAGTGAGAAGGGCCTTAATTATTTGAAGTTGCACTCCTTCATCAGTCTGTGGTCCATTGAAACAGCTGCAAATGGTCTCAACAATTCTGTCTATAAGGAGTTTCCTTGGTGTTGTCGAGTCAGGAATGTTTCCAGTTAAGTGTCCATAAGCAATTAGTTTTTGAAGGCAATCAAGCGCAGTAACCACTATCCTGGAGGCTTTGCTCTGACATGCCAGTTCAAATGGTAGGAAGTATTTTTCAGCTGTGATGATATTGGATGAGTCATTTTTTGGCAGAGGAAGTGTCCCTGAAGTTGGGCTTTCTGATAATTCCACTTGACCTCCATTTTTTAGTTCTGCTTTTATTTCCTCTGAAAAAAGACAAGATAATGTATAATATATTTTTTTAAGTAATTAGTAAAATCTCTGGTAATAACAGAATGAACATTTTTAAACATAGCATTGTTGCTACAATGGTAAACAAGTCAATAAGTATGCAGCCACTTAACAAATTATCACTTACGGGCCACTGAAGCTAATATACTATAAACTGAAGTTCAAAGGTCAACCTAAAGCATAAAGATCTGCAGTAATTAACTACGGACTGAATAAATATCTTTTCAAAACTGTGGATGTAGTATATCCCGAAGAAATCAGTACTCTGAGCACCAAAGCATTGTATGGTTTCTTCTATTTTGTAGCTACAAAGATTTAAAAAGCTTACTTTACATAATGTAGTCTATTTGTTACTAGTGTAACAATAAACCATTAAATTTTTACTTATACTTCAAGTTTTTTATTGATTATTTATTGGAATTACCCTTAAATCCAAAAAAGAAGTTAGTCAAAACATTTTGGGAATGGTTTATGGTAATACTTCAAGGATGATTGTAATTACAATGCACAAAGTCTAAATTCATAAGTATATTGGCATATCTCTTGATATCAAGATAGCCAGCAAAAATATGTTGTTGGAAATTAAAAAAATCTTAATTGACTGCATTTCTAATAATCAGATTATTTATACATAATAGATAACAATATGAAAAGTTAAATTATTTGTTGGTATAGTAACAAACCTCAATACCAATATAGCATACAAGGAAAAATAAAAAATGTGATTCATTAAGTTTGATTATTTCACAATATTGATTGTCCTTGCTTTCTTATGCATTTCATAACAACCATATCTGGGGCAGCACTTCAAATTACTGAAGTATCATGTTACTGATAGGTCATACTGAGTTTCACACATACATTAGTGGTTTATTAATATTCGATCACAACCGAATGCAAAACTATCGTGATAAGACTGTGACAATATGCCCCACTACCAGTTCCCAAGGTCATGTCACCAATCGCCATTCGAATAAAAAACCACTTCAATTTCGTAACTTAATTCATAATTAAATTATACAAACTTGTAATACGGGTGCAGTAACGAATAATTACGTTATCTACTCGTTACAAAGTCAAGATGTCTTACCTAGCGCGACTTCACAGGACTTTTTCAACTGACTATGATAGGACCTTTTTATGTCCTTATCGGCTAATATTTTTTCCAAAGCTCTGACTATAAACATCTCTTTAGTTTTCAAGTTGGTTTGCATCATTAGTTTATGGCAATCACTCCATTCGTTCCAACCGGAGTCGATTTACTTCCGCGGTGGTTTTGTCATTTACGTTAATTTGTTTTGAGGCACTGTTTTATTGTATTCACTAGTTATTTGCGCATCCGAATATAGCACAAATGAAACATCACAAAAGTTCAAAGTAATATCGCTGTATGTGAATCCATTTTAGCGAAACAGGGATTTCTCTATTCACACCTCATCACAAACATGTCATTTGTAAAGTTGCGTTCGTTAACTGCGTTCACACGATTGATTGATTATCTTTTGAAACGCATTACTAATTTTTTTTTATTGACTAGCACTCAGTTCGTTTTTTAATATAATTTTATAAAATTAGTTACACAAATAAACAAAAGTCTATCATTGCAATATTTGAAACAAATTACGGATTTCGATTGCTGGTTGCTGGTGATGTAATTTGATGAAACGAAACGTGTATTGTCAGAATCCTGTGCTTTTCAATTGTTCCTCTTTTTTTGCGATTTAGTATTCAACATTTCGAATATTGCCACGTCAGGTGATTATAATTTTTCATAGTTTTGAACCTCGACTGTTTAAGGGTTAAATATCCTTTTTTGAAACTGCATAATTTTATTGTTTCCAAAAACAATTTAAATTGGTCACATTACTCATATTAAATTAATGAACATGCTTAATTTTTTCTAAGTGCAACAAATGATCAGTCATTATATTTTTTTTATTTTCTTTAACCTTATTCAGAAATGTATCAGTGTAACGATCATTAATGTTTTAACAAAATGTGTCTTTTGTTTTGATATCAAACATAAAAAAAATATCCGCCACAGTCAATCCTGTACAATTGTTTCGTAACTTCTGTCGCCAACGTCCATACTACGTTGAACACACCGGTTCTCGTCCGATCACCGAAGTTAAGCAACGTCGGGCGCGGTCAGTACTTGGATGGGTGACCGCCTGGGAACACCGCGTGATGTTGGTTTTTTGACATGTTATTTTTTTTCCAATGTTTTATTTATGTTGTTATAATTTTGTTTTATGGATGTTTATATTTATATTATACCGCAAATAGTATTTGTATAAATGACAAAGTTATATTTGCGGTTTGTTAAAATATACTATATCTAAAAAACTACCGACTGTATTTCGTTCAAACTAATTTTCGTCGAGTACAGCATATATTTTCTTTAGATTTATCACTTTCCTATTTCAAAAGTTGGAGAGTGAAAATTCTTTTTCTATTTCACAATACACGGGCACAGTAATTAACCTATATCACTCACTTTGAGGTTGCCGCCAAAACTCTGGTCAAGTCTGGTCATTTTCAAAGATCTATTATATAGACACGCCGCACGTATAGTTTTGATGAAAAAAAATATTTGTTTGTTTCATGTATAGGGAGCTCGCCTTAATTTTCTATTTTGTATAAAAATCGTAAAACGGTTCACAGAATACATATATCCACCAAATTTCAATACTGTAGTTCTACTAGTTTCGGCATAAAATGGCTGCAATATACTCGGACAGACAGATATGACGAAACTATAAGGGTTTCGTTTTTTGCCATTCGGCTACGGAACCCGAAGAATAAGAATACTATAATATTATGAACGTTCATAGATCTCTGACATAATCATGACACGGTTTTCTTATAAAATTTTATAATAATAAAAACGTCCTAAGTGCAACAAACACGCTCGAGAAGAAAAATAACTCATTGTCGATAATTCAAACGAATTAATAGCAAACGTCACGAATTTGTTGGTTCGATAGTACAACAGCTGTACCTAGGGTACCCAGGTACGTCGATACCTACTTATAGAAATTGTTAAAGTGATTTTATTATTTTCAGATTGACGAGAACACCGACATCTTGTGCTTCATGACTCAAACTCTGGAACTCAATTTCGTGAAATGAAAAACTACGTAATTTCTTCGTAGAATAATTTTTCAAAACAAATATTGCATTTAACAAAAACCTTCAAGACGTTTTGTGTGTACATATTGTACGTGTATTACTCTATCTATACATATCGGATCTATTGTATTAAAACAACTATAATAATCAATAGTGCATGAGTAGGGACACATCTAAAATGCGTCTTCAAGTTAGAATCCAAAGTCTTGCTTGAGGTTGTATGTCCACACGTGACAGTGACCACTTGGTGGCCTACATGCTTCTTTACTACTCCTATAACAAAAACCATTTGATCAGAAAATTTTAATGCAATATTGCGTTTAGTCTGTCTTGCCAGATCCCCATCTGTAGAAACCTACATCTTGTTGTTTCCAGTGTTATTAGTCTATGGTCTATGCATCTTGTGTTGTTCATAATTCTAGGCCTCCTACAATTTTTCAAAACAAAACATCGTTATTCGTAGACAATGTTTTCCACCGGCGCGCCTTACAAAATAAGTAGACAATTTTTCTAAAAACAAGTTACAAATGTTTCGAAAAAACGCATAAGACGTAGCAAGTGTGTCTTAGCATTTGAGATATAAGAGTAAGTAATCACTACAAATAATTGCTCATTGGAGCAGCGTGGTCTAGGCCTATTCCACTTCTTGGGAGAGACCCTTCATTGCCATCATGTGAAATAGTGGATTACCAACAACAAAACAGTTATTTTTAAATGATTGTTTATAGGTACATTTTGCCTTGTAAGTGAATTTTAATTAATTCCTGTAAGAATAAAGATATCAAGTTCTTCAACCACATATTTTTGTGTATTTTAATTAATTCCTTATTATCAAATAAATGTTTATTTATAACTGCCTGGCTGATGCCAGTGACTTCGTCCAGGTGGAATTAAATATCATGGGTATCATTTTTTTCCTGCGGCATCGTTTTTTTTCTATATTATAAGTAGCCTAAATTACACCTTGTAACATCTTGAAACTCGTGTCAAAATCGGTCCGTTAGTGTCGAGCCGTTTCGGAGATAAATCGGAACAAACAGACAAAAACTTTAATAAATGCTATTTCGACATAGGTACCGCGTATTTCATATGCATGTTGTGCCAAGCTGTTATTTTGACATAACAAACATTCAATTTTATTTACCCGTATACGAATTATTTATAAAAAAAAAAACAAGATACACAATAAAAACAGTGTTTTTAAATTTAACGGTTTATTGCTATATTAACTTAGGTCTAATAATATAAAATATTAGTTACTTAGAACAAAATAAATAAAACACTTGCTTTTCTGCCTTTACAGCGTTTTTTTCTATCCAATATTTAATTAAATAATTTCTTGATGCTTTGTTACTTATGCAACACACAACATGAAGAAATTGTACCAATGGCCTCGATTTCAAATCGTTTCAACAAAAATTGAAGAGTTTTATAAAATATATGTAAACTATAATTTCAGAATTTCAGGAGCCCATCCTGATTTGAACACGCATGTTAGTATTTCCAACAGCGAGTCTACAAAAGAAATAATGTCGGACCCATTACAATGAAATGTACAATCGGAGTACATCGTTATACAAATGATCGGACACGGGTCCCGCCAGGCGCATTATAATATGTAATTCATGTTTCATCACCACACAATTATAATATTACCGATCAAATGTATCATTTGCGTTGGTAAATCAACAAAAAAATCCTTCTATCATATGATTAGTAAACTACAGTTCCTAAGTCATCATTACACAGATACAAGTTACAGGCCTAAAAATAACAAGCCATCTTCAATCTTATCCTAAGTTAATAAGGGGGGCATAAACACTAGTTAAGAGTGACACTTTCGAGACGAAGCTAGACTTAATTCTAAAATTACACATTTCATAGCTTAGGGTCGGAAGAATATTTGTAAACGTACACTCAACCGAGTGGGTTAAAAATCGAGGCCACACTATGCGCTAATCGCCGCACTCCCCGTTCCAATAAACTGGTTCCGACGTAGCGCCTACTGCGAGTACTGGCGACCGCTGGCACGACACGGTGACGTTACGGCTGGTCGAGGACTACGGCGATTACTACTGATAAGCTAAACTAAGGTGACACCATGGCCGCATGATGTAACTTTAGCGTTCGTCGGGACGGCAGGCGACCATCCGATACCTTACACTTCACGCAACAACTTTATAATCGGATTTAATTAAAAAAAGTTAAATCGCAACTAATCTAATTTTAAAATCATTGCATGTGGCTCTCGTGTGTTGGCATCGGGGGTCACGGCGGGCTGCCGAGTCCCAAGAAACTGTTTTGGTTTGGCTTCACAGCCTCAGTTTCCTAACAATATTTACTACAACATTACAATAGGTCAATGATATTTAACGTCCAATTAATGTCTAATAGATATCTATGAAATGACTGCAACCGATTCTCATTTGTAATGTATGTCGTATATTATTTTATTAATAACTTACTTCAACCCCTATACTTTTAAAACATTTAAGATGGAAATGCACTCCTTAGATAAATGAATATGTAAAAAGGTTTATCAATATTTTTATACAGAGTTAACCTTTATCGTAGCGAACTTTATATAGTGATTTTGCTAATCTGATAGATTTCTATCATAAAATATTATACCTATTTGACGGTACTCTTATTAGTATGATCTGTGAGACAGAACAGATATTAGAAAAATAACTAAAGTGCAAAATCGATCGACGGCTGAACAGCCGTTCAAATATATTTTTAAATGAATACGTTAATAAAAACTCTTATGAAAAATAGGAAAAAAATACGGAATTGTTTAAGATCAAGTTATGAGATGAAACATCTGGTAAGCGAAACTATTTCCATTATTCGGCGTAGCGAAAGGATACTATAGATTCTCTTTTTCAATGATTTATCTACCGTATTCAAGAGTAATTGGAAAGTACACCTGTTGACTAGATTAATGCTTCCCTTATCGTCCGATAATAATGTGACCAGGTGAAACCGACCGAGTTAACATTAGTATTTTGCTTGACCAATTAATTCGTACCGATATTTTCAAAACGGAAAGAGATTTGATTACATGATGTTTACATCCTAACATGATTTAAAATTCCATATCAATAAGTTATCTTTGAAATAATGTTATATTTTGAAAGTTACATTTAAAAATAAAATTAGTCCTATACAAGTACATACAAAAAACCCGGTTGAACGCATTTTGTGCTAAAATAACATAAATTCATACAGATCTTTGTATATAACAAAAAATATAACATAGATTCGCATTTTAAATAGTTGAAACGTTTAGGATAAAAGAAACAAACAAAAGAACTAAGGATGCAAAACTCGAGATCAAATAAACGTCTGTGAATAAGTCATAGCTGGAAATAGTGATTTTTCTCACATTTACTAACAAAAGGTTGTCCCGAACAAGTAATTTCGCGCTGTGAAATATTCACGTCTACCTAATATTGCAAAAAACACGTCGTGTAGATAGAAGAAATAATGATAAATATAAAGAACGTGCGATGAGTGGTGTGCGAGGGGCGCCTCACTCGGAGATGCCGTTAGTGATGATGTTGGGTTTCGCGCCCGGCCCCGGCAACGTACTAATTCCTATTCTGAAAAATAAACAATTTGATATAACGTAATAGAAACAAAAAAATATTAATAAATTTTAATTGCTTTCATAAGTTGAAGATGTGCTAGTAATTTTTTTTTATTTCTTGACCGTTATTCTTTTATAATCTATATTATAGAAAAAGTAGCGAACTCCACTGGTTTTTTAGTTATAGAAAATAACATTTAAAAAACCTCCGATACATAGAAAATGCTACTAAAACTAAAAATTTTGAATTCTTAACTCAATTCCAATATTTTTCTGTCATCCTGTCTCAAATTTAAATGAGAGCTGAATGTATTGGGTGCGAATGATTTTATTTCCACCAAACATAACTAAGAATAATCTTGATCAAATCAGCTATCGAGCAAAAAAAATCACTAATACAAGAATTATGAACACAGGGAACAAGCGTGCACCTGGTTTTATGTTCGAGTGGAGTTCTTGTATTAGTGATCGAAGGTTGCAGGCGATAAAAAAAAACAAAGTAAATATTAAATAGGGAATCGGACAATTTTTCAAAAAGTGTTTAAAATGAATGGTTATGTATAGTTATAAGTATAAAAAAATACAAATTTAAACAAAAAAATATATTTTATACTTAAATTAATTTTAATTTAATAGTTGTTTAAAACTGCCGCGTAAACGTACGTCGTGTCATGGCGGACGGGGTGACGTCATAAGTAAG
>DWTS01000172.1:0-12145 GCA_018250615.1 Oechydrus chersis rufus | reverse complement strand
ATTGAATTTCATGGGTTTTATGTTTCCTCCAAAGACGGTCCGATTTAAGCTGAACAAACGAGCTTGACCATATCGCGCTAAACTCAACTTACATTGGTATTTTTGAGGGCGTACTAAACATGCATCAGTTTTTAGGTTAGACATCCACCAATACTACTGTGAAAACTGCATCAATTTTCATTCCGTTTTTTCGTGTTATACGCGTACAAACAGACGTACATTTTTTTCTTAAGTATCTCCCATGTACAGACATAGACCAGTTACAGTTTTATTATATGTATTGATGTTGCGAAAAAGAATGGAGGCTACCTGGTGTAAATTACCAGTGTCACCCATGAACATCTACATGAGGTCATCGCATTGCAAGTAAGTAAAAATTCGATCAAAAACTTCGACCTACATAGGTGAATTAGTGTGATAAACCTATATGGATGAATTAGTGTCATCCACATTTCATGAATGTAACTACTGTAACATGACAGAATGCTGCGTCGGGAAGTAAAGCCTTTTATGCGCATCGGAGGTAATTTACTACAATATCCGCTATTATCTTTTCCACAATAATGCGTTGAAATGACAGCCTGTGCACCATTATCTCCAAGGTCTGTGAATAAAAGCTCAGTCTCTGGAAAAGGATTTAATCCAGATTCAATATCAGCCTATCGAATGCTTATCAATAAGAAATGATAAAAAATATTGACATATTGACAAAATATTGTATCTAGGTCTATTCTCAAATCAATTATCCACGATTAGTTAGAAATAACAAGTTTTGAGAAAAATAGGTGACTTCACATATAATATATGTCAAGTCAGGTCAGCTCAATATTTTGTAGCTTATATTTCTGCTCAGAATCTTCGAAGTATTTTTTAACTAATGTTTAAGGAGTGCTGTGGCTATAATGAAAAAGTTATGAGATGACTGAGCAGAACCAACAGCAGAATGAGATAATGACACCTAGGTTCAAACACTTAAAGCTAAGTTTTATACACTAACTAATATTACAAAGACGTAAACTTTGTAACTTTGAATCTAGAGAAAAATATCTCTGAGAAAAACCTCCGATCAGATTTTTTTAAATCCCTGAGATTCCATCATATGATCATGACTAGGTGCACATGGTAGTTCTATGTTACCTTTCAAAAGTATCCTACACCCTTTCAAACAAAAAAAGTTGGTCATCACGGACGTCCGGCAGATGCGAAACATCTTAATTAACATTCTAATCAAAAAGTATAGTAATTACGAGCATCTAGGGCCAGCATAAAGAATAACAATAATGGTCGAGAAAAAAAAATGTTTGTTAAAGCTTAATTTGATTTGTTTGATGCTTAATCGTATATCAAATATTATCTCATAAATTTTAATGGGAAGAATAATACGTCAAGCTTACAGTCAGTACCTACTACTTTAGTAAAAAAAATAACCAAAAACTGAGTAGATCCCGAAAATTGATTCTACGAAAGGATACACTCAAACGGATACTTCGCAATAAGAAATAATAGATAAAAAATAAATAAGAGACCCAAACTAGAGAAAGAATAGGAATGAAAATTAATGAAACCATCATCCTTATATACGAGTTTAAGCAAAACAAACCAAACGTTAGCGCGTTTTAGCGCCATCTGTTGAGCGCAACGTAAAACCCGTTTCAAAGCAAATATTCTGAGGCACATGAAGGCGAAGGCTAAAGTAAAGATAATGATCAATAATAAATTGGCAGCAGAATGTTTTCTATCATTATCTCTCTTTCTTTCAGATGACAGACAGACAGACAGGCCTAAAGGCAATCGTTTGAAAGATAGACACTGCTAAAGTGGCAAAATGCGTGTCCAGACCCGATCTGAACTGAAGAAATGAATTAGATACTCATTTAAATTTCTAGGATATTCTGTGGATATTTCATACAAACCAATATGATAAATGTCACACGGGTTGTCGTACCCGAAAGAAATTTACGAGTCTTACTAAATCTAAAAAATATATATAGATATATTAACGATATTATCTTCGTTTTTAAAATACAAACAATAAAATTTAATAGAAAATAGGGTCTTGTCAACAAAAACGTATCATGCTACTTTATTAGATATAAAACAATGTAACTGTAGGTGTCGTGACTATGAAACAATAACGGTCGTGCATTTAAAACATCGTGCCGTCTATAAGGACGTAATAGAGGACTGAAATGATGTTATCTGTTTGTTATTCATAAATGCTTTATAGAAGAAAACGCATAAGAAAAGAGGCTTCCTTTTAGTTACGTAACGTACTTATATATACGTAAATATTTATTATATTTACGTATGTTTAAGTATAAACTAGTAAAGAAAATATTTTTGCAGTTTATAAAATATTAGTTTCACAAACAAGCTAACTAATGACAATATGTACTTATAATTTCACGTTTACGTCACTTCCCAAAATAATACAAAACATAATAGATACAAACCCCCTTCAGTGACGTCTTCTGAGTGCTCAACAGTAGGTTGATATATATTATTATAAGTAACAATAATACTAGGTCTTGCAAATGGCAATAGAGCTCTAGAAATTATTCTATTTCTTTTAAAATTATCCCATGGCGAATAATTTTAGAATGCATAACAAGAATTCAAGTGGGACTGAAGCGAAATGTATTGAGCTTAGGTAATAAATTATGATTTATTGTTAAATCCGAACAAACGATTCGAAATCGCTATAACAAACAACTCACTGTTGTATATTCAATCTCAAGGCGACCATAACTCTTATTGTTTCAAATATAATACAATAAACTCTAACAGGATTAATATAGGAGTTAAATGAAAAAAAAAACATGAAACATAGAGAAGAAGCCGCAATACCTAATACAAACGACTGTAAGAATTAATTTTTTTAACGATTTTTGTTATATCTTCTTAATTAAAATTCTCGATGACGCGTCAAAGATTAATTAACTCTCATGCACTTCTAGTTCAGCCATTAAAACGCCAGGCAATGCAATTTCCAAACAACAAGCATTAATCATCTGTCTAGAATCTAGGTAATAAGAATATCTCATGAGATGTCTTCTAAATCTGATTAAATTATTTATTTTTACTATAAACTTTCGCTCATATCAAAACTGTTTAATATTCATTCCGCATCAAAGCTAGATTCATTTCTTTATCTTAAATCACTGGGCACAGTTAATTGATGCATTTATCGTCGACACTAGATGAGAATATATAATTGTTTCTGTTTAAGCGTTACACCTATTACATTTGTTTCTGCTCACATTTTCCGTGCATTGTGCGGCCAAGGTTTCCTTCCATTAAAAGTGTTGCGAAATTAAAGTACGATTTAACCTGTGATTTTGACCTATACAGAGACTTCTAAAGTAAACCGAATTTCAAAGTTCTCTTTGTAATACGAGTAACTAATACGAGTAACTATTGATTATCACGTTTTATTAGATATTATTAACAAAAAATTAATATGAATATTGTAAATATTTTAATGAACTCACTAAATAAAATGTGACTAAAACCTCAATTTGAATCATTGGAGATTATTGCAAGAGAAAATAGCAAAATAATTTTAATACTCGTATATTCGACGCATTTCATATAAGTTTCGTTTAAATGTTGTTTTATTTGCCACATAAGACAATGTAAATTGATCCATATTACTGTAAGCTATACCATGAGAAAATCACTTACAGCCATGAACAAAGAAACGTGGGATAATCAAATGCATAAAACAGATAAGGCGGAATCTCGGGAGTGAATGCTATAGCGGATACGACAAAATTCGATATACAAAAAAATTCGAAAGAACTAAAAGATTATAAAGCTCTGAAATATTCTTAAATATAGCTTCACCAGATTGAGACAGTTCCTACACTTTCCATTTAGTCCTTACTATTATATTTGTGTAAATAAATATTGCTAATGTAAGGGAGAAAACACATGTAAGCGGCGCGGAGTCGCGGACGCGTCTAGCCGCGGCTGCGGGCCGCGGCTAGGACGCAGAACGCTTCTACGCGCGTCCGCGGCTCCCCGCCGCTTACATGTGTTTTCTCCCTAAGAAGTAAGCAACCTTGGCTCAAACTCATTTTATGTTACATTACTGGGCGCAGGACTTTTCCCGCAGTCGGAGGAACATTACCATCTGCTCCACCAATTCAAATTGGTGGTAGCTCTTTGGTCAACCCCTTGATGTATTTTGTAGAAACACGAAACTGATCATGACTCTCTGTATAAACTTACTCAATTGTGGTTTTCCCTTACTGGGTAAGCCTCGAGATTCTAAAGGCAACCTCTGTAAATGATAAACGTCAAGATCCGCGTCACCGCTTCCGCGCTCGCGTCCGCCATGTTCGTGTACTAGGCCATAACGATGCTCTATCCCGTGCGAATATCGAACATTAATAGAGCAAGCTGCATCAGTTTTAATATTTCATTTCACCTAATGCATTGTAAGTGCTGCCCAGTACAGCTACTTTAATCGAATTGGGCGAGATTTATTCGGGGAATACTTACTTCGTCTTCATTGTTTTTGTTGTAGGTATGTTAAATGTTTCTATTTAATTAAAGCAAGCGAGTATCGAATTTAGTTGATATTAGTGACCGTTAGACCATATAAAACAATATTGGACGCCAAAACCTAGATTGGTCATAAATACGTATGTCGGAGTAGATGTTGCGATAGGATTAGATGTTGAAATTATGACTTATGTTTGAGTAGTTGAAGCTTGATACATTTTATTATCATTTAAATTATTAATTTATTTTATGTTTATAATACGTTATCTGTGAACTCTTTATAATTTGTACTGCTGAGCGAAGCAGCAGCAGTAAAGAGTAAGGTCTAGAATATTTTCTGCCAAAATGATTAAACGCGGATTGGTGGACTTTCGTATATATTAGACTCTGTATTTTTTTAGACATTTTGTAGCCTTCGCATGATTAAAAAAATATCCTGAGTTATATTTGCGAACTAGAATTATTAGTACCTTGTGTACGAGTTTTACGAAGAGTTTCATCAAATTGATGATTTTAGGGTTCCGTGTGAGGAAACGAACGAACCGTTATAAGATCACTCGTGTTAGACACACGAGGCCTGTTCCGGACTCCCAGACAATTTGTTCCGAAACAAATGGACAAAATGAGTTGCAATTTGATACTTATGTGCTTTTTTGATACTAAAAAGACGAACATATGAATTTTGACTTTTAGGGGGTGAATTTTTTTTTATTCTACTTCAAGAAAATTTACCTTTTCTTATTCATTATCCCCGAAATTAATGAAGAAAAAAATTTGAAAAAAAAATATTTTGAAGAAAGTAGTTTTTTTCTCAAATATTACAGGAGAAACTATAAGAAGTCTATGGTCTTAAAAGTACGCCTTCGAAAGGACTACGTAGGGAGTCCTCACCATGCGAGTTTAACTCGCACTTATCCGGAGTTTTTTTTCAATCGTATTGTATGTATGTTGTATGTATGAGAATAAACTCTGAAATACGAATAAAACACAGAATAGCTAGAAAATATTTATGTAATAACGGACAAGGGGAATGCATTCGGGAAGGAAAAAATCTGGCGTACACTCATGTATGCGCAATAGAAGTTATACTTCTTTAAAGTATGTTACACAAACATATTAACCAGTAATCAATTTTAATCAAATATAGATATTAATTTACCAGTGAATTCAACGAATAACTCAGTAAAATTTTCGACATGTACCAGACAGAGTCATCCATGTCTAATTTTATATGTAATTTGTGTTATCATATTTGGATTAGCTTAAATAAAATACTTTTTAAATAATTCTTAGCTAACAAACTTTCTAAAACTTTAAGATAGACGATTATCCATAGTAATCTATGGATAACTACCTTTAAAGAGATAAAATCTTACTTTAAATTAATATTTAAATTAATATTTTATTTCTGATCAAAGAAGTCGCGGGGTTGTTCTTCATACGCAACTTCGGTTTTATCATGAAAAGAAGTATAACTTCAAATAACACGTAGTAAACGAAGTGCACATCTAACATTCTAAACATTCACACACAGGCTACAGGCTAAACATACAAACACAATGCTTTTCTAACAAACACCAATAAATATTGACAGTACGATACCCAAAGCATAGAATCCCCATCGCTGGGCTTATTCTCTCGCCTGGATCTTCAATAGCTATCTGAAAATAACATGAAAGTGTTACTACTTATTTTAACGTAATTTGAATAGCAGGTATGATATATGCGTTTTCGTGGAAAGTCTCATTTAGAATATGTAGGCGACAATACTAATTCTCACTCATCAAAATATACTTCTGCTTAGGTATTATTACTATGGTATATTTTATAACTATGGTGATATTATATTATTAGGATGGAAGCAGTCGTTCATTGGCTACGTGACATAAAACTGATATAAAAATAAATCATTACCCTGAGACTTAATAAGTAGATAAAAACGGTAGCCTAATATTTTTTTATGTAATACTCGTAGAAGTAGTGAAACACAAAAATAGCTTTACGGTGGAAATGGGTGTGGCGGTGGTACTGCCCCGGGCGAACCAAAAAGCTTCTACCACCATCAGGCTGACCTAATGACTATTTTTTTACAATAAGATATTACGTAAAGGTCATTAATAAGTGTTCATCAAGTGATAATTGGAATATCATTGTTTTATTTCATTAAATGATTGCTATTCTTTTATTTTTTGCATTTGTTATTAAATTTATTAATCGCTGTAGGCACAGCATAGTCTGCGCAAAAGTAAATTCAGCTTGATTAAATACGAACTTTTACCGGAATTTTCACAAAAATTTATGCTCTCTAGATAGGAGCGCTAGAAAACTCGGCCCTTGAATAAGGCTTGATGTCAAACGCAAAAAAGATCTTCAAGCGCCTAGAACCTGCCATTGAAACAGGCAATGCGAGATCAACCTTTGTTATTAATAGCATAATTGTTTTGTCGCCTCTTTAGGCATTATTATGTAGCTTGATATCCATTGTTTTTACTATCCGAGTTTTATCTCAGGTTACATGTTTATGTTATCTAAATAAGAAGTAATACAGGTTATTGGATAACCGTCTCGCAAGTGGATATTGGTAGAACATTGTAGAAACCTAATATTAATACAATATTTGCCATCTTTATTTTTTTCGTACATTAGTATTCTTTACCAATAGCGCTTAGGTTTAAGGTCAGAGGTTATTTTCACTCATCATGTAAGATTCATAGTTACTGTATGAAATAAATATATCGAATAATATATTTAAATACGGATATATCATTTATAACGAAATTCTTACATATATTAAGTATCTACTACATCAAGAAATACGACAAGTGGAATGTATAAAATTACCACAATTTATCAATTGGTACTTGCTGCAAAATGACACGCAGGATGCAATCAGTTAAATCGAATCCGGACCCTCTCAACATGGCTATACTATTCCGAGAACTCCACCACTTATGGTGTCAATTGTATCAAAAAAACTGAAAAAGGCGGTCAGATCATAAACGATTCATGTCATAACTGACTGACAGAGTCATTCTACGAAAGACGTAGAGTAGGAAGAGGGCGAGTGATACACGGAATAATAATTAGGATCTTACAATAATTATGACGGCTCAACTTTCGTACCTTTCACGCTAGATAGGTAGAAATCAAACTTTTAATGAGATCGAACAGCCAGAAAATACACTATATTCGTGAAATAAACTAAGTCAGCTATGCATAAATTGTGCCTTCACGAAATCTTGGGGCTCCATAACTACTCTGCGAGGGCTTCGCCGAAAATGTAGGGCTCTAAGTAAAGTTCAATCTTAAAACCAAGTGTGTTACGTTGTGTCAAATAGTACCTAAAAGTGAAAGGACTTGCGTCTCAATTAATAAATAAACGTGTTACGTTAATAATTATCTATATCCAAATTTATGTCTTTTATTATTTTAATAATTTTGATACCTATAACCTATTGTTATATCCGTTATAAAAAGAGGTTACTTATGTAGCTGTTGCCTAGAGCAAAGCATGATCAATATATTATATAACATCAGTTTATAAACAAAAGCATATCACCAATTTTGTAGTGTAGGGGCCATAGCTACAGTAATAACATAGGTAAGGCCATACTTTTCTTGAAATATAATTAATTTTATGTTTCAAGGGAAATTAAATGAAAAATAAATTGAATCGATACTCGATTCTACGTCCAATCCTATAATGATTTTATTCTAATAATACGGCTTGGTGTGGCTGTTCAACTGACGCCACCTTTAATAACATATTCAGTATTGTTAGTAATAATTCACGGTCAAGGGGAAACCTGCCACTGGAAATAATTGTAGCCAACGTTTTTTACTACAAGCTGCACCTTATTTTTTTAATGTCAAACGACAAATTACGACCTTATCGTCTATATAAGCAACATTTTTATTTTATATCTAGCTAATGCCCGTGACTTCGTCCGGGTGGAATTGAATTTCATGGATTTTTATTCTTTTCCCGCGGAACCCTAATTTTATTCTAAACTAAAAGTAGCCTTACGCCTTATGAAATCAGCTCCGCAATGAGACTCCCACCGAAATCGGTTTCGGAGATTATCCGTAACAAACAGACAGACAAACAGACAAAAACTGTAATAAGTACTTTTTTGTTATAGGTACAGTGCATACTTTCATATACATTTCATGCCAAGCTGTTATTTTGATATTACAAACAGACACTTCAATTTTATTTATCTGTATATCTGTATAGATTTACAAAGTGCACTAGCACTTTTATCTTCCATCATTAGGTCAGCCACATAAGATAAGTTTTCAGACGCTAATAAGTACTTGAAAAGCTTTCGAAAATACGAGTATATAAAAGACATTATTATCTGTGCCTGTAAAACTTGTCCTGATTTCCCATAGATGATATCCCATAGTCAAATCCTAACATGGTGAAAATGGAATTCTATACTATAATTTGAATTCTATAGATACTATTTTTGTATTTCTGAATACCAACCATCCCTACTAATTGTACTCTAGTGAACTGATAGACTTTGATAAAGAGTTAAAACAAATTAACAAATGTGATTCTTACGTTCTTTCATCATTCGTTCTTATTGCACGTACGGGTCTGACTTCGCCTTGTTTAGTTCCGACCAAGAGAGTCCCAGAGCTGTAATAACTCCGGTTGTCGCAGCGTTCAGTCCCGAGTGCCCGTTAGTTATGTTCTCAAAGTGCGCATCGTACGTGCTTAAAGCGATGTGAATGCATTGTGCGGTTTCACACCTCACTCAGCTGAGACCGTCTGTTCGCAACTGGTTCGTTCGCACCTGTCCTACTTGTGGCTCGCTTTGGAAATTAATTTTAGATAAGCAATGCTTAGTTGATCTGTTTTATAGAAACATGTTTATGTATAAAGTTTCTTTTACACGATTATACTAATACTAAAATAAGGCCACGTAGCTCTCATCGACACTATATCTATGTGAATTTTTAACAGGAATGTTGCCTGTTTCCAATATAATTTTGTATTAATAACACAATCAATACTATGCGTAGGTTGACAGTGAAAATATGATTAATTTTTTCGCTAAATTTTCTGCGACCAACTCTATTCTTTCAATAATAAATCTCGATTCCAGTTTTTTATAGTATTGCCCTCTAATTGAATGATAGCTTTTGAAAACTGTGCTTTCATTATATTTTACATATTTTCTTCTATTATACATTTTTCAGAAAACGTCGTAATCGTATGAAATTTTGATAGGCACTCGATAGTCAATTTCGACAGTCAGGTGCGCTCATCCAAAGCAAGCTTTAACAGAATAAAAAATAATATTTTCGCATACCTTTATCTATCCATAATATCTCTGTGTACAAGTACCTTCATACAATGTAATTACATAAAATATGTTTGATTGAAGCTAAATTCACGTACGTTTCAATTGAGACTGTTTCTGCACTACAATTAAATATTGATGAGTTTTTTTATTGCACACAAGATAAGTTTTAGTAGTTTAAAAAAAAAATTGGTAGAAATCGGGTCCCCTACTCAGGGGAATACGGGTTCGTAGGCACAGGTTCCAGGCACACACTTCTGATTTTTCGGAATAATGTTATTATAAACTAATTATGGAAATCTGCACACCTGACAGTTCCACAAAATTTTCTCAAAGGTGTGTGAAATCTATCAATTTGCACTTGGCCAGCGTGGTACACTATGGCCTAATCCTTCTTGTTCTTAAAGGAGACCCAAGCCCAGCAGTGGGACAGTAATGGGTCGATGACAAATATTACTTAAGGTAAGTTGCGTAATCAGATGCTAGGCGTATTTAAAGTTTTAAAAGTTTCTAGTACATTGTAGTTAGTTAGTTAGTTAATGTCAGACTAGTATGTGACGTACATAAACTTATAGCTCTTGTTAATACCGAATCAAAGATAAGCCCATTTAAACAGGCAGACATGACAAATTTGTTGGCATTGGAATATAAACTATATAAACCATTAACCAGAATATAAACTATATAATTTTAAGTAAACGTATATCAATAATAGTGGCTATCAATAATAATTTACGAATGTACATTTTACATTTACCTAAAATGCTTTGCAAGTGATATTGTGGACTTTAGAATTTTATTTAAAACATTTCATACTTTTTGAAGAGCTTTTGAGAGATACCTTTAAAATAATTCAAACTCGCTCTCCACTATCTACGTGGACATTGTAAAGTCGGTTATGAGAAATGCCGTAGAAATACGTAATATGCAAAACTGTTCCAAGTAAGAATACAAAGATATTTGTGGTTTGTAGAGATGAAATGAAACAACAAAAGGAAATAGAAAACAGAATTTCCTGTACATTATATATTTAATGGAAGAACAAACGCGAAAATAATAGTCGTAGACTTTAAAAGCCGTATTCATTCCGCTATATTATATTGCGCAGAAGGGAAAAGTTAAAGTTACCGTTTTGTTCTCTCATTGTGAAATCATGAACTATTAGCTAAATATATTGTAATACTATTAGCTAAATGTACAGATACATATAATTCAAGTGTCTGTTTGTAATATCAAAATAACAGCTTGTCACAACATGCATATGAAAGTATACACTGTACCTATACCAAAAAAGCATTTTTTAAAGTTTTGTCTGTCTGTTTGTACAGGATAATCTCCGAAACGACTAGGATGATTTACGGAAGTTTTACTGCTAGACTGCTTATTTTATAAGGCATTACTTATGCTACTTTTAATGTTTTATACAAATTATTTCGAAGTACCTATAAATGGATTTTAGTGTGGAGAATTTCAAGAAAATTTGATTTCAGGACTTTGTTATTAAAGAGCCTCAAAATTAATTTACTCCTGTTATGCTCTCACACAATAATGAATTTTCGTCTTAAACTCTCACTGAACTCATCAGTGCTAATGTACCACTACCAAAAGTTATAGCTTGGGGCTTGCATATATTTCTTTCATATAACAAATCTATTAATATATTAAATCCCGTTTCTAGACTTCCGTACCAAAAGAAAAAAAACGGAACCCTTTTAAGAACACTTAGCGTGCCCGTCTGTCAAGATCCTTTTTGCCAGGAAAGGTTAAAAATGTCGAACTGAAATTTAAATCAGATACTCGGGTCTACGGTCACTTTCAGCTGTCATACCAAACTTGTAGTCAAATGCAATCAAAAGATGACCGTTTATGTCGCATATTAGACGATTCCACATAGAATCAAAACCTTTAGGGTACTATAGGTCCCGTTGATCTAGAATCATGAAATTTGGGAAGTAAAATGGGAAGGAAAAATTCTAAGAACCATGAATACACGGTTTTTTTTAATAGGAAAAGTTGTATATAATTTTCGTGAAAAATGCCGGACTTCGAAGAGCGAACTAGCTAATAAACTTATATACTTAGATAAGTTTTTGCGGAACCCTCGGAGCGCGAGTCCAACTCGCGTTACTACACTTACTAGTTTACCGATTTTTTTAATAACTAACTTGTATAGAGTGTATTTAACAGAAAGCAGTTGTATCCACGTAGGTACATACGACATCAATCCGAAACAGTTTTAAATCTCTGCCTGCAACCCTTTTAATGGCCCACTGCTGAGCACGGGTCTCTCCTCACAAGTGGAGAAGGCTTGGAGCATACTC
>DWTS01000171.1:0-12157 GCA_018250615.1 Oechydrus chersis rufus | reverse complement strand
AAACAGACACTCCAATTTTATTTATCTGTATAGATGTACAGATAATAGATAATAAAACTGAGTTTAAAATAAATAAACAGATGATAGAAGTCGATGTCATAATGAAACAGAAATCTGATTAATAAAAATAATATTAACCTGCTTTCGTCAAGAAAGTAGTTTTTGTCACTGGGTTTTCCGGTCGAACCTCTACAAAATCGGCTTTACGTCAAATGAGGTCACAGCGTCGACCTGGAGGCCGAACATACAAAGTCGGTTGAGGCCGTCCGCTCATCTCACTATTACCTACATGTATTTACCTAAGCTAGTCATAAGTCGCGATACTAATGTAAAAATATAGTTAACAAAATATGTATATAATATCAAAAACTTTTCTCCACCAATCCAAATTGAAGAAGTCGTTTGAAGCGTACGCTTCAGGCCTTCCCCAGTAGTGGGACTCTTCCCATGCCCAGCAGTGGGATGAAAAAAGGTAGCAGTTACAATAAATTAAACGTTTTAAAAAATCCGACACAGAAACTCATACTGAAACATATAAAAAAAATATAACCAAAATTTGGAATACCTCCATTAACTTTACTATTAGCTGATATTCTGTTAGTGAGAGCTGATGATTATTTTGGAGACGACTGAGACTAAGAACCGTTTAGATCAATTTAGCTATTAAACAAAAAAACGCAGCGACATCGATCCATTCGTTTGGGAGCTACGATGCCACAGAATACACAGGCAATCGTGAAATAATGACGATTTTTGATCTTGAAAGATAACATTTCGTAGGTAAAGTAACTGCTTGTTACTAAGGAAATCCCCGTGAGCGGACCCTTCCTATACAAATAGGCACCCAATGGCTATAAAAACGTGCTTTCCCATACGTCATTTGTATATTTCTACGTAATATCCATTACAGGTAAATCCCTTTAATAATTTCTTAATAATTTCTTGAATACTTTCCTCGAGGAAGTTCATATTCATCGAAACGGTATTTAAAACGTTCAGTTTAACAGGGAAACAAAAATGTTTAGCACGAAATATATCTAAAGATGATATATATGAGATGAGATGAGAATCATCAATCGATTTTGATCTTTTTCATCAATTTAGTTAAATATTATAAATTAGTAATCCATATAACTCCACCAATCCACACCGGATCCTGCTCCACTAGTGAGGAGAGACCCGTGCTCAGCAGTAGGTTATTAAAAGGGTAGCAGGCAATCCATAATATATTACGTACATATTGTTTTATTCGAGTTTATTTCAATCCGGAATAAATGACTGTGACTCCGGTGTGGAAAAACAAGACGTACAAGTATTTATGTATCTACGAGCGTTTTAGGTTGATTTTACTTGTTTTCTATGTAATGATTTTTATGTTTGTCACCGAAGAATAACGTTATAGGTATATAGTAGGTATGACGTCATATATCGCCACTTCAATATCACTTAACAAGTTTTTGCCTACCCCATTTAATACGGTAAAAAAGAAAACTATTTCCTACGTGTCGAAATAGGCATAACTTCAAGTTGTGGAAAATACCCAATCGCGATGCTTCAAAATAAAATAACCATTAAAGGTCAACTAAATATCTCAAACATTAGAGATATTTGAATTGTAAATGAAAAAGCAAAAGTTTTTAACACTTTATACGAGTTCATTGACTTCTTAGTGACGTGCAACAAATCCTTTCCATTTGAAATTAATTATCTCATTGTTACTGATTACTAATTACCAAAGCGAAACTAATAATGTTTAATTGGTGAGTAATGGAAAGGGATAAATCGTTTTTTTATGGAGAAACTCCATTTTCGAGTATATGTATATCAATTTTGTTCTATTATATATAAATGTGTTCCTATAATTAGTATAACTTAGTTATACAATAACAGGAGGCAAGAAAGATGATTTAAATTCAAATTATAGAATTATAAGCCAAATCAGAAGCCCAGTTACGCTTCCCAAAAAGGTAATGTATGCAACCTTTTTGGACGAAACATCAAATACGGTGTGACATTGGGTCCTTCAGATAACACCCTAATAAACATCTATTTTTAAAATGTCTTTTTGGATATGCATAAAGACAATAATAGTCCAGTAGTGTTTATTGGAAACACCCAAAGCCCTGGGTGGGTAACTTTCAAGTTTAATTTCGAATCTGAAATCGACGTTCTTGAAATCTGGACATACGAGTACATACATACACACGTAATATGTAAAAAATATCATAGCCAAAATAACCTACGTGTTCTACAAGTGTGTAAAGAAAATATTTTTTTTTATACTGGAACTTTAATAAAGTACTCCTAGATAATGGTTAGATTTCAAGAACATTCGTATCTTAATTGATTTTGATGCCTTTAGAACGTTAAAGGTACAAGGTACAAAATATACAAGGATTTCACTCTAGATTAAAATGAATACACATCTTTCAAGGATGGTTTTTAATCGTCTCTCTATCTAACCATAGAGATTACACGACTTTCACTACTGGTTCATAGAATTGTTGAAGTACATAAATATGATCCCAATGTATTCAATAAAACCACGAAACCGAGCAGCGATCAGTAGGTACATACATACTATATATTTGTGTGAATGACAGACACTGTTATATGTATAATGTTACACATGTTATATGAACATGTACACATACATACAAACCATGATTATAAAACGTGCTAACAGAGTACGTACATTATCATTTAATAACCAAACGGAAACAAATACGACATGACGTGAGCAACAGTTTACAAAAAAAATCCTCCAACGCAACCAGAATAGACCACAAGAACACGATTTAAACAACATATTTAACAATTTTTAGCTATTACACTAATATTATAATGTGAATGTTCGAATGTTTTCACGTAGTTAATCACGTATAAGCGATGAATAGATCATTTGCTGGTATACTTTTATCCAGACTTATAATCCCCGTATGATACTCGTAATAGGTAAGTATATCGTATTATATTTATTGAACAATACTCGGACGAACAGATGTGTGAAGTGTTTCTGTGGTATTGATGTTCCTTCGAGCACTAAAATATTATAAGACGCAAGTCTGTTCTGATCTACTACTTGATGATGAACATGATAGCAAAACCCCTGACGTAAACAGACGATTCTTATAAGATTGTCTGTCTGTTGCATCGTAGCTCCTAAACGAACGGGCCTATTTTGTTGCGGTTACTTTGTTTGATAACTAATTTGAACGAGATACTCGTATTTCCTAGCTATTTTCGGTGGCAATAAAAGCAGTCGTCTCCAAGATATTCAGTTAAGTAATTCTAAATTTTGGTTTAAGTAGCAATTTCTGTATGTCCGGGGTTTTTCAAATGTTTAATTTTATGTTGTATTTATATGAAAAAATTAGTACGGCACAGGCTTGGACCAGGAAAACAGAAATAACATTGCATAATCTATTACAGCAAAGTTAATAAAGACAGGTCGATAGCACCGATAACAGTACATGTGCGAATAGAATAAAATTAAAACCGGTTTTGATTATTTATGAGGGAATAAAATATTTTCATGGTCAATCTCTCTTTACTTAGTTATCCAAATACATGTTGGTGTTTCAAAAGGCCTAATAAGGCTAACCAGTTTAAAATCTAAGCATATAAAGTATCGACATCCGATTCTTTATATACGAACGATCTACTATAGCAACTTTATTTAAAGTCTGTTAACGAACTGTCGAAAAATCAGTGTTACAACAAGTTACATAATAATTGTAGGCGTCCAGTCACACATCTTTCGCTAATGCCAAAAAACTAACTCATTCTCTTCGAACGCTTGTCGTAATGAGTTGTGACGTCACAAAGACGACAGGTCATCGAGCACAATTGGGCGCCAGAATTCTACGACCGACATTGAAGCGAGAATAACCTTCAATTTATTGCATAACAAAATAAGACGCGGTCTGCACACTGATGGAGACAGTAATTTGCGCTAATAGAGAAATGAACTATATCTAATATATCGACTGAAATATCATGTGTTATCGTCCACTTGACCATGGTATGCCTGCAACCCTTTTAATGGCCCACTGCTGATCGAGAGAAAAGCTCACAAGTGGAGAAGGCCTTGGAGTGGAGATTTTGTGTTAATTCATTCCTTTCATACTTATGGTTAACATTGTAATAATCAAAAAGATAATTAAATTATTGTAATTGGACAGAAATATTTAGTTCGTATTACAATAATTGGACGGAAATATTTTGTTCGTAATCTTGGTGTCTTCAACGTCTTCAAGTCAAGAGTGAATAGGCTTTTTCTATATTGCATAGAGGTTAATAGGATTATATTAGGTACTATAAGTGGTAGGCAGACTACTAATATAACGCTTATCGTGCTAATAAACAAATTCTCGAAAACTTTAAAAGTTTAAATGGTTCTGGAATATTCTTCGACGGGTAACCGCAGTGCGAGGTTGGCGTCATCGTCGTAACTTTAATGAGATACCTACCGCTTTGAAACAGTCAAGTTCGTCGTCTCTTGCTTGTTCACACAACAAGCAACCGCGTAAACCGCTTCATCGATACACGATTGATCGTGACTTACCTACCAGGTATCAATATTTTATGATACCATTTGCTATGATTACCGTGCAACCATGTTATTGATTAAATTCTTGTTACTAAGTATATTTTGTGGCGTTGTATGACGATGATAGTATATAAGTGTACTTGACACAGCATTTAGGTTTACTGTTCATCCGTATGTAGTATATGTCTGCGTATTATGAAACGACATTTGGGTCTTTTCAAATTGTATGATGTGTTTAAAAGGACTTTAGATTACCTACTTGTGAAACAATGCTTAGTACTTGTATGATAATGACTATACATATCATTATTACACGCCCTTGCATACCGTACTCCTTAAACAGGACAGTCAATTCAGGGCAGTCATGACATGACTATGGGCTGAGTGGAACCACTAGGTCTTTTGCTATCTTTTCTTAGAGAATGGAATTTGAGTGTGTCTGTAGTGTGAGTGAAATAAATGCGTTTGCCTATGCTGTTTATATCGTACTTTTCGGAAAAGTTGACATTCATATATATGTAGGGAACCAAAAGCAATCGTTGAAAAGGGTTATTTACTACTTAGTTAAGAAAACAATATTTTAATTACGACTACTTATTTTTATTATTACTTATGTAAGAAGTTTTAAATTCAACATGTTTGTTCAACAAAGTTAAACAAGAAAACGAAGTAAAAACGAATAATTTTAGTAAATTACAACTCCTTAAGTGGTTGGAATTTATTGAGGCTCAAAACAGGTGTTTACTTCGATTTTTTGCTCATCTTAGATTGAAGATACGAGTAAGTAGATTGCTGAGATTTGAGTAAGACTGAAGATTTTACAATTGCTAGCAATTATCAAGATTGAATTGTCGGTCGGAGTAGTCAATCGTAGTTGGTTAGATTGAAGTTCAATTGATTTGCTTGCAGTTCGAATAACACTGTTTGAAGTATAAAAAATATGTTGCGTTATCGTTCCCTGTAATAAGTAATTTTGACACATGTCGTATGCCTCTATCTTCAGTACCTACTCTCGGTCTAGAAAATTTATTCGATAAGATACGGATGATAACTAATCGCTGCCTAAGCCAATGTCAAGATTGTCACGTGAGTGAGTCCGTTAAAAGTTACATAAACTAACATTACTTATTACGTAACGACCGAACTATAAATAAATAATGTAACGGTTGCTTTAGAGTTTACAAGAATAGGTACAACGAGATTTGTGGCGGTCCTCCACGATTCGGTTTGCATTGTTGCATGGTTGCATGGTTATTTGGTAGCACTGTGGAGAGACAAGACACCGTTTGTCAGTTGGAAACCAGAAACACTCTAGCATGACTCATTGCAGTCATTACAATCAGTCCGGCATTTATCAAGATGATTTCTGACGCTAACATAAATTCCATATCTTCGTTATATCAGCAAATTATTATGATAAACTTCCAACTGTATCGTTTTAAACGTTGTTTAGAGTTACATACGAGAACATTGTACACGAAATGTTTGAACAAGTGCCCACGTAAATGTTAGTAGACACTTGACGACAATTCATACGGTGTTTGTCACAACTTGCTTATTCGCACCGCGTTAATATCTTGATGTTTCATGTAAAACATTGAACACTCGACCCTTCTACGTGCAAAAATTAAAAATTCAACAGCACAACGTAAAATTAGATGACCAGTTGCTTTTTAATTTTATGTTATATAAGTAGCGTACATATGCATGTATGTTTCACATCACATCGTATCACTGCTGCATAGACATCCACTTACAATTTTAAGAGAAATTTAGCTCTACCGAGAATTTTATGTGAATGCATCGGTAGTGTCGGAACTTTAAAGGTATCAGATGTTCTCTTCATATTTATGAAAAGTATAGCCGGCGTCCCATCTTTATATGCTTTGAATTGATTCACGGACGAAATAGGTCTGGCTGATAGAAAGTGAAAAAGAAACGAAGAACCTACAAGCCCTCGAGTTTCAATGCTACAAATTCAAACCAGACTATGGTGGACTATAGGCGGAACCCATCACATTCTGGGATAAGAGTGAACAGCAATGGTACATAAAAATGGATTGACGACGAAAACGCGAGGCACAGTTTAATGCATATTTGGGCGCGTGCCCGAACCACCGAGCGTGACCTGCGTTATCTTTAGAAGGCGCAGAAGACAGGCACTCCGAGCTCCGACACCGGCTGTTAATGCGTATGCGCAATTCCACATAGATGCCATCGCTTTTCGCTTACTGCGATCACAATTCTCAAGACCGTGTAAGCCGATAAAATTATTAATCGATAAAAAAAAATCAAAAACACTCAATGCTACCTATGGTGGCGATAGTGTATACCGTCTGCTATTTTAATACAAAAAAGCATCTGCAACATAATATCTACTCAGAACGTCATCTTATCGTAAACGGCTCATCGAAACACGCAGCCATGCATTTCCGATAAACTCTGTGATACCAGAAATCTGCTTCGTTATCACAGTTGCCTTATTGTAGGACAAGTCAATTAATACTACAACTCTCTTAGGTATTTAAGCGCCTGATATAATTTATAACATACCTACAATTCGCAGCACGATCTTATCATGACACGACAATCGCATGTATTTAAAATTTAAATTTTAAATTCACCCGAACTAAAAGGAGTATAATAAACACGACAAAACTGGGCAAAAAGTACTGGATAATAATGAAGCAACGTGCGAGTAAAATGTCGATAAGACCACAGCTCGAACTCGTGCAAGTGTTCCCAACGTAATCGAATAAGCGACCAATTTCGTCAGAATACCGCATCCCGCTTTTGACCTTAATGAAAGTCAAGAATGCACAATTGAACTAATAAATTCATGCAGACGTTCGGTGCAAAATTTGAATATAAATCTAGGTGAAGTTATACTTGACATTATTTGCTGTTATGAATCACATGAAACTTCATCAATGATGCCTTGACCATAACCTTGCAGACCTTGCAGTTCTAGTTCGGATGGTGCAGTATTATAGATAATAAAAGAAATAATTACAAAAATCAATAAATCGATATAACTTATCTTTCAGCTCTTATTACACCTATAGTCTGTCAAACTGTAGAGTTTACTTTGTTTATAGTCTATTTTAATTTAATTTTGTTTTCTATTCTCAATGTTGAATAGATTATTTTAAATAGATTATTCTATGCAGTCAGATTTTTGTTCTTTTTAAATTATTTATTTTATTTTAGTCTTTTTAGTGTCCCACAATAAAAAAAAACATTAATGGATTTGTTTCTTTTTAAATAGGATTAGGCTATTTATAACTATTCAAAATTTTATATGATAACAAGAGGGCCGACATATTACATTTATTATACACGTTGCTCTCATGCAAATACAATGTGGCACGATCCAAAACCTTTTGTACATAACGTTATGTATATCTTTCTTTGAATCTTTGAATTTATGTATGTACGATGATATGGTGCACATTTAAAATGTGGACCAATAACTGAGCAACGAAGTACCGTTGCAAGTTGTTACCTTCGTTCGTTCAAGTTACATAAGACATAACCGGACTTCACCACACTTTATTTAATAAGTAAACGTGTATGCGAATTAGGGTCTTGTATTTCGTGCAAGGATTATTTATAACACACATGCGGATTATGAGTTGAATAACCAGCTGAGTGTTCAACGTGTACATGAAATTTTAAAGTTATCATTGAATAGGAATGCCAAGTCCTTTTTTGTTTGCATAAGACGGTTTTCAGTATACTGTATAAATATTTACGAAGTATTCGTATCTAGAAATGCAATTTTTTCCATATGCCTCGAAATAACTTCATTTTTACAACCATTTAGTAATTTACATTAAAACTATTTTGGCAACATTAAATGTTATGTAAATTCATACTATTATAACTATTCTACAAAAACACCTGGTTATGAAAAAAAAATTTATTCTAACTAAGATTTAGGCAGATTGTCGTTTTAAAATATTTTTTGCTTTTGTATTTTTTTAACATTTGAATCCTACAGTAGGTACATATTTCTGCGACAGTTATATTAAAGTACTAAGCAACGTTTAAATGGGGCACTGATCTCGTGGTTAGTACTAACTATCATAGGAATGCAGATACGTGCAGGACGTCCGATCATTAGAGGTCAATGCGGAACTTTAATAACAGTAACGGAGGTACTTATATCGTAAAATTGCTTCTATTCTCAGCGATTGAAATTTATATCCCAGCGTTATAATTTTCCTTTTTTAGCCATTTTTGGCCTTCGCATACGTCGCTCACGACAACTTTTGTAGCATTGGTAGTTTCTTTCTTTTTAAATATTCCTCTTTCCGATATATGAAAATTATAATAGGAATCTGTAAGTTATTTAACTATGTGAGATAATTTATGAGATACTGGCCAGCCGCCGTCGATGCTATTGTAATTAAATGTATTGACTTAAATCATAATACAATGATATTTATTACTTATGTACGTGAAGGCCTCACTTAAGGCTTAAGGTCACGGTATTGTTACAAATCCTATGACAAACCATTTGTTTAAGCCAATTATTATTGTAGCATAGACGAACCGGGTCAACTGATAGTCGCTAGTCTTTAGTTACCAAACCTTATTTGATTATAAATTTTAATATTAAGCTTTCCTTTCTCATACGTCGTGATACATGTAAGTAGTAGTACACAGTGGTTTTCATTGTTCAGTTAAGTATCAGTGGCGCCTCTGGAATCTCTTTAACAATTCAACCGAATGTTTCGTTACAATTATGTTGTGTTTGTAACGAGAGCTTCAAACTGTAACTTGGTTTCAAGGTTTCATGTGTTTTGAGTTATCCAGTTGCAGCACAATGGTCCAGTCGACGGCTTGTTCGTTTAACTACATAAGCGTGGGCACTGACTGAGCGTTTACGTGTGAAGTAGCGTAACAATTCGGAGTACGATCTTGATTAAATTTACGTTATTTCGTCGCCAATTTCGAATGGATAAATTATTTTTTTCGATAGCTTCCGTATCATGTGAACTACATTTTATGTGCTACATATGCAGCTTTCACCCCATGAATATATAGATACATTAGTATCTATACATTGAGTAAGACTCTCAACCGATTTTGACTCTTATTGCTGAAGGATATAAAATCTTACAGCTTCTCACACTTACTAATACTTGTTCTAGCGCCAAGCTAGGATTCGCTTGTGATTGGGATCGTGCCGATAAATCAGTGTGACATAAAAAGGGTTTCAGCTAAAAGCGAAATATCATGTAACATTTTGCTATTCTTTGGTCATTACACGCGAATGTATTCGGTCAGTCCCATCCGGTCATCCCATCACTAGCACGGCCTAGCAACATGTTCAGTAGTATAATCAATTCACCAGATAGAGGTGATGACCAGCCAAGGTCACCGATACGGCGATCCGCATGTCGCGATAGAATGACAGTTCATTCAGATCAATCAATGTCAAAACATTGATAAGAAGAACCAGGAATGATATATTGCAATTATCTTGTGTTACGTGATTTTTATTTAATGCAATGCATTTTATTATTGACAAGAAGCAGCAGAAAAGACAAAATAGACGTGAAAGATGTAGAATGACAAAAAATATAAACAAGTCAAAAAATCCTCATTGGATAACATGTTGTATTGTTTAGAATCATTTAAGTAATAATATATGTGATTAAGACAATGAATAAGTATGCTTGTTAATTTATTGATTAGTGAATTTTGCAAATAAAATATGTATATTATATTTCACTTTTATTCTATGTATGCTGTGTTAAACTTATAAATTTAATTATAAAATTGTATTGAATAAAGAAAATCAAGTGATTATGATAAAATTGATAAGATTAGCGGGCGACGCATCTATGTACGACCGCAAGTAGGATTATACCTTCAATTAGGCGAGAATGAGTTTTCCTAAAATGTATTCGTACATGTTCAATGTTCATGTTTTATTCTTCTGAATTTTAGTCACATGAATCATCAAAATACAATATCCTCTATTATAATAACATTGTAATGAATATAGTAGATATTTTAAATATCTCTCTATAGAACACTTATCTTGGAAAAGGCTCAAATGAATGGACCTCAGTACAGTACATGTAGGTGTTTATACGTGAATCAATCAAATTCCTGTATCTGTATGTACCGACATCCAGATCAGATCAGGTATGAAACAAAAAAAAAGTATGAAAATCGGTCCATTCCCTTGGGAGGTACGATGAATAATGATTTTATTCTACAAACGGAATTTTCAGTGCCCGGTTACTTTGCTACTTTGTAACGGAGATGGTCGTCCTGTCGCGAGTACCTAGAGAAGAATACCTACAAGCGAGTAGATTACAGCGATTAAGATAACATTCTCGTTCTGAGAGGAGACCCGAGCCCACCAGTGGGACAATAATGTGAGAGTAATGGAGTTTTCAATTACGGTATTGTTTGTCATCGACATAGTCGTTAAAAAGTTCAAAATTCAAACTGAACATCGGCATCATAGATGTAAATCGTTATTTTATATTTTTATATTAGCATATTTGATACTAGCAGACCGGGCGGGGCTTTGCACGGTTTTTTGTTGTTTTTAGACATTTTTAGGTAATTTTTTAAATTCTTCTCTCCGTAAGAACCATCCTCGTACTTCATGGAATATTATATAAAAAGAATTAGCGAAATCGGTTCAGCGGCTCTCGAGATTTGCACTTAGCAACACATTCAGCGATTCATTTCTATATTATAGAAGATATATATTTAATATGTGATCCTTCTAGCAAATTATTTAAATTAAATTTAGATTATGCCTTGACTAGACTGAATAAATCAAAGGAAGCAACAATGCGGCTGCAATATAGCATTATCGCGTATCTCTATACTTACCATCAAACCCAGTTAAGCGAAATGAATCAAAATGTTATGAACATACTATAACGTAAAACGTAGGTAATGACGCGTCCTCAACATGTTGCCTGAAACCTATTTAGGAGGTGTAGGTCTCTTTTGTGGAGAATGCTTGACGCAAACTCCACCACGTTGCTCCAGTGCGGATTGGTGGATACAGGTTAGTACCCAACCAGTCTGTCGGATGTGTTCAGATAGCCCATAAGGCCTCCGATACGACTTTTACGACTGCCATCTATCGATAACAACCACAACTGCCCTAATCCCGACACTGCTTAAGTTTGCTGATAGTCTACAATCAACACAGCTAGCGGGGCTATGAGCGCTTCAACCTCCTCCTCCTCCTCAACAAGAACTCAAGAAAATTAAAAATAATCGTGTTCCAAAAAAATGCCTTTATGAAGGACGAATTACGTTATTTCTTGTATGTTCTCGTAACACGTAAATGTACAATTTATATGACCCCATCATCATTTCCCATGCGAGTTGTACCTACTAGTGAGAAATTTAGGGTTACTTTATAAAGGGTTAAATATAAAAGAACTATGATATGCATAGTCAATAACTATATCAAAACTATGTTTCAAAAACACCGGCTTCAAAAACTCCATCATCCATCAGCCTTTGGAGGCCTAGGGTGAATGACCAAGTCTCGGCTCCGTAGGTCATCACTGGCAACACACATTGCTCGAATAATTTCGACTTCAGGCACTGAGG
>DWTS01000170.1:0-12180 GCA_018250615.1 Oechydrus chersis rufus | reverse complement strand
CACCGAGACCTCCACCTTATCCTGAGGGAGCTGCAGTTCATCACGACAAGGATGAAGAAGGCGGACGAGGAGGCTGAACTTATTAGCGATTGGAAGTTTGCTGCAATGGTTGTAGACAGGTATTTAGAATTTTTTCGACATTATACTACTAGGCTATCTAATCTAAATTTAAAATATTTTGGGTACAGCTTAATAAGATCGATTAGTTTTTGTTACATTTTTAAGTATTAAGTTGACGTAGTGTCTGAACATTATAATTAAATTGTAATTTAAATTGTTCTCAGGTTTTGTCTGTTTGTCTTCACGTTTTTCACGATCGTCGCGACAGTGGCTGTTCTTCTATCAGCGCCGCATATCATCGTGAAATGAACTCACTCGGTCCCGGGTTCGACTCCAAACTCTAAGAGAGAACTAATTTTAGTCCTAACTGTAATTATTATAATAATTATGTATAAAACTATTAATAAATACGTGGTTCAAACGCACACGGCTCCACTAAAAGTCGAAAGACGGTAAATATAATGACTTAATACGTTACTTAGCATGTTAAGTCCAACATATAATTAATATAAAACGATTGTGATGTTGATTAATTAGGAAGTTATACAGATAAATGTTGACGAGTATAATTTGTTAAATGATATAATTATATTTCTAATTAATATGGTTAAATATGTAATTAAAAGAGGTTTAGTTGAAGTTAACTTGACTGGAGTGACATAAATGACGGGAAATGGTAAAAACGCTTTGGTTCGTAGTACATACAATACTTCTATTTAATTAAGAACTTTTGTTATAAAAATAATATCTCACTATTGTGACTAGATAACACATATAAGTTTTTAATAACAATATTTTCGAAAAAGAAATTAGTAAGCGAATTATATAGAATCCTTTTACAATGTGAGAGAGATGGGGGTGAGATGGAATCCTTTAGACGGCTCTAACGCTTAAGACAATCAGCTAGTATCAATAGGCTACTCAATTAACTAAATAACGCTTTTGTCCGCATCTACTGTAGTAAATTTATGTGCTTAATATTATTTTTATTAAAATGAATTTGTTTTAGGTTGACTATTGTTTATTTTTGGTGAATTAGAGATGTTCAAAACCTATAATATTACAATATTCGAAAAAATTATCTACTTATTTTACTATCGTAACTTGCTCAGATGTTAAAACAAGGATTGTTTAATTGTTTGCTGTTACTTGTTAATTGATTTTTTGTTCGAGCCGTCTTATAAAAGCAAATGAGGGATCACTGACAATGACATTACCTTAGGTCATTAAGTAATGTACATAAAAGTAAAGGATCAAATATTGTAAGTCTACGTAGCTTACGACTTTTAGATTACGTTTAGGTAAATTTCATTCGGGACGGAATAAGTTTGGTTTCATTATTGGAAATTTGTTGTTGGCAGGGGCCGATTCTCATTTGAATTTAGTATTAGTTTTCGATTCACGTCTAAAGTCAGGAATTGTTTACATTTGTGGAATTGATACAGAATCAACAATTAAAAGAACCAAAGTAAAGGTAGTGTAGTAAACATTAGAGTGGATAAATTTGAACTAAATAGTGAACTAAGTAAAATGAGTGGTGGCGATGAATCCTTCGTTTATTGTTGATGTATTTAGTATTTTCAGTATGTTTGAGATATTGATAACTATGTAACTGACATTGTAAAAAGATATTAACTCGTGTATCTTCATGTACCATCTTTATGTTTTATAGATAATAGATACATTAGTTTCATCTGTAATGAAATGCAACTTCTTCTGGACGACATTAATATTTTATTTTAAATAAAAAGTACAGTAATTAACTGAAAATAACATCGATATGGTTGGTGTATTTGTATATAAAATTAGAAAATGTGTCAAAAAATTCATTACCATTTGAAATTAGATAAATATCGCCATTCAACACGATAAAAATCTTGAAATTTGAAGTTCAAGAATTTACAGGGTTGTCATCATTTAGCCAAAATAATGAGATGATGCAGGAGATAAAGTAGCGGCTGCTTTGTTTTGACGTTAAATTATTATAAAAAAATATTGTAATTATAGAGTCATTACTCTTAACTGGAATAAATACATATTATTTATTTTACTTTACTACTTTATAGATTTCCTATCTTAATAGATATGCTAACGATTGAATATGATGCGAGGGATGTCGTGAAAATAGAAGCACGGATAAACCATTGGCTTACTCCATTTAGTTTCAGGCATGAGAGTGTACGAGAAAAAAATTCAAATACCATGCTTCACCATAATAATAAAACCATAATAATAAAACGAATCCCAACGTATAATCCAGAATGGAAAAGAAAAAAAATCGATTTGCCGAACATTCGTATCATCGCAGAGTTTTTTGTTTTACGAAAAAATGGTTTCGCCTAAATCCTATGCTACGAATACAAATACTACTACGAATTTCATCGCAGGAAACGGCAAAATTTCAGAATTTTCTCCTCTTTCCTGTCCTAACAGGAACAGCGCATCAGCTATCAAAAAATACTGACAGCTTGTATTTTGGAACGAAAAATCGAATGTCCCGTCACTTCCAACTTTCAGAATGAACGGAATTCTGCTTTGACTTTCAGAAATATGAAAAAATAACCGTGAACGAACATTTGTTCCTAGCTTATCTATTTAATCATGATGACAACCCAAACCCCTGGATCTAGAGTAGGGCAACCCTTAGGTTACATAGGTAGGATTAGCAACTATATCGTAAAATAGGTATATTGTTTAATGACAAACATTTATTCACGTCTTTATCTAAGTCCGTTCCTCAATTTCTCTCTTATAGGTGTCGTGATAGCCTAGTGAATGTCGTGTCCTTAATTTAATTAGGATATGTTCTAAATAATAAGAAAGCTCACTAAACATAGTGATTAATTAAATAGGTTATTATAAACATGAGTCTCGGTGTGTTCTTTCTAAACTTTGGTATGTATAAGATTTGGTTTGTCATCGAATTGTGGGTGGGAATGTGAATTAATATAAATTGTGTACGTTTTAGCTTTTCAACGTTGCTTCCTCGTTTCGGATTTGAGTATATGTCATTTAGAATTTTTATTGTGAAGTATATAGGTATATTGGCGCGATTAACCGTTATTTTATAGTGTTGTACTCTTGATAAATTGTATATTGTCCTGCATTTCACTTTTATATAGACTTTAATATTTTTATTTTTTATGCAATATGGTGCTCGAATATTATTCGATATATCATTTTTTATTATTTGTTTTTTATGATTATGGAATCAAATCCTTGAGTTGATCTTTAAGGTTTCATTGCTTCTTAAACTAAATTATTATATTTCATTAATTTCTATTCGAGATTGATAAAAAATGAAATAAATTTCATCGATGTGTTTAAATTAGATTTGTTAGTGCCAAAATTTTAGGGTTTATAAATATTGAATTTAGTTGGGTTATAAGGGGATAAATAATGGATAAAGTTGAGAATTTTATTGTAAAAATTTAATAAAAAATACGAACTAGGATCATTGTTAACGAGTAATTTAACTTTAATGTCAAAGGTGACATTGGGTCGCGTCCGCGGGTATTTCAGCCAATATTAAAAACTTAGTTTATGTAAAAATAAATGAGAGGTTGTGAAACGATTAAGGTGTTCGTGGCTCGCGACCCAATGTTTTATAATAATATACAATTAATAAAACGTGTAGAGACGATCTACGTTTAAATAATGATAATATAAAACGCCTGCCTGGGACCGGGTTAGAGGTAAACGTACAAAATGAACTGACACATTATTCAACACTTCTTCATCTGCAGCGCAATTATATTTCACGTTAAAATAGTCGCTTCCACATATAATACTACCTTTCTCGTTTCTCATGAAAATATCTTTTTTACTAAAACATTAGACGCGCCACGCGACGCTTTCGAGTGACAAAACAAACGTGTCAAGCATAAATATTAAAGTAATGTACAGTACAAGCGAAACTTGCACGAAACTCGCTCGGCATGTGACAAACTCATATTCTCTTAACTGAGTAATTATTATTTGACGGCTTGTGCAACTCTCACAGCTTCCATAATAATGAGAACTTTATCTATATTTACAATTATGTGTCCATATTTAAAAACAAAATACAAAACCTTGTATGCTTTTAAACTTTCATCATACTAGGTTCAAATCTATTTTATAGAATTTTTCTTGTACTACTGTATTATATTATGAGCGTAATTCAAATGAAAATGTTGACATTGTGGTCTTCAAAGCGTGTTTTGTGTCCTTTTTCCTTATTTGTCACAGATAAAATATGTATCTAGCTCATTTTCTATGTCTTTTAACTGACTTTTAAACTCTTCCCGAATTTCACTATCATTGTGGAACCACTTTACACATTGTTTGAATATGTCTTTTACTAAAATTGACGATTTTGTACTGTTTGTGTGGCATAAATCTTTTTAGTTAAAACCCATTAATTGTTCTATAACTTCTCAACAAAATTGTTTTTTCCTAATATTTATCAAGGTAAGAACAATTAAAACTAATTGTAAGCATTTCAACTAAAAAAAATTAAATTTCAGAGAATGTTTATTCTAAGGAAACGTAGATTAAGGTAAAAATTTATAATACTATGTCAAATTATAACAACGATTTTAGAATATTTCAAGAAAGAAAAACGTAATGGTAACTTTAACAATATGTTGACAAATGAATTTTATCTTGCAATAAGTACTGGATGAAACAAACAAATACCTGGTGCATTAAGTAGTTGAAATGCCACACAGATACAATAAATCGTCGTATTGCACAACAGAAACTGAATGCTTTAAACGTGAAACAGGTATTTTGGACACTCATGTACATTCTTATCTCTATTTCTGTACGTCTGAATCCTGTAGTCTAAGGTTTTAACTACTACGATTCATTAACAACTATTTGTAAGATTTGTTTGGATGCATTTAAAAATAATGTTTGAGACGTGGTCGCTCAATAATTTTCTATGTGAAATAAATTTTACTTTAATTGTCCTTTTAAATAATTGACTTCATTTTCGCTTCAAACAATGAGCAATTCAATAACATATTTCTTTCATTCATATTAACATTTTCTCGTGCTTAATTATAATCATATCATCAACAACGTTAGTAAAAGTCATATAAACAACTTAAAATGGAATAAAAAAATATTCTCAATTTTCAATAGATGCTACGAACTGCCAAAATATTCAGTGTCTGTAAAACTATTCGTTTGTGTAAGTAAGCTATAGATAATTTTGCTTAAGAAATAATCAAAAATCTGTCGCTTGCATAATTGTATAATATTTATATATTTATTACCGCGTTAAACCTAATACTGCCATTTTCATTATTTAGATATGATAAGAATTTGTAAAATGGTTTAATTAACTAACATTACTATAACCGAAAACTATACTTATAACACGCGTTCAGTCTTCATTTATTCATGACTTTATTAGTAAACACGCGAAAACACTGGAAAACAAGGCGTTAACATAAGTAAAAATAAAATAGCTTTCTTATGAAATTGATTGCGGTCCTCTTAGAATTATTGCAAAAGCATTAAAAGAACCCTATAGCGAATAGGAACAGGAAGCAAAAAAGAAGGTAACGAACAAATAACCTTAACGCGAAGGTCGTACAGAAATTGGAATGGGAAAAATAACAATAGCAATTACGATTGAACAAACAGATAAGGCTTCGGATAGACATTGTACTGGATTTGGTAGTGCTTTGCGAAAATTTCGAAACTAGAGAGAATTTCTACAAACCTTAAACGACGTTATCTGATACCTATCGGTTGATAGTTGTTGTAATTACTTCGAAACTAAATGGCTCTTTTGTTCTAGACTTTGTTTTTATTATCTGAATTTAAGAGAGATAAGCAAATTCCAGCGAATCCAATGTGTGCCAACATTATAGGGCTGTATGTCATTCCTCGAATTAAACGGAAAAAATAAAAAACCAATGATAAATTTCTACGCACTTCCAACATGCGTAAATCTAGCATACCGACAATAAATAAGGTGGGGTATAAATATGGGTAATAGCCGTACGATCTCATATACATATGCCTAACAAATTTTTTCTGCACTTTTTCTATGCATAAATTATAACAGGATTCACGTGGGTTCCAAATAATAGAATTCGTTTCTAATTTGCTGAGGACGAAGGCGTTGTATAATAGGCGCAAAGTGGAGTCTCTATTGAAAGACTTCGATTGTCGCAAAACAAAACCTAAACTTTTCCTTGCAGTTTTTGCAAGATGCTTTATATGTTGATGGAACGTTAGCTGGCTGTCAAATAAAATACCAAGATCTTTGACAGTAAAGGCTCTGTTTATTAGTGAATCACCGATACTGTAATCAAAATGTAGAGGCAGTCGAGCCCGCGTGTAGGTTACAATGGTGCATTTATTCGCATTCAGGTTTAACCCATTTGTTGTGCCCCAAGCGCAAATGTTACTGATGTCAGCTTGCAAGCGCTCGCCATCAGCATGCGAGGCTATCGGCAGTGCAAGTTTGACGTCATCGGCAAACATGAGACAGTTACAATGCTTAAGTGTTTGTGGCATATCATTTATTAAAATTGAAAATAAGAGGGGACCCAAGCAACTGCCTTGCCCAATACCTGAGGTTACTTCGTAAGTGAACGACATACAACTCCTGAACTGAACGTATTGTGAGCGTTTTGATAAGTACGCAGAAAAAAATTTTGTTAAGCTAGACGAAAATATGGTGGCTAGTTTACATAGCAAGATATCGTTATCCACTCTATCAAATGCCTTCTGGTAATCTAGGTAAGCTACATCGACTTGCTTCTTAGCATCTAGATTATCTGAAATCATCGTGGTAATATTTAATAGATTGGAAGTCGTCGAACGGCCAGGCAAGAACCCGTGTTGCTCGTCACAAAACCAGTGCTGTAGTTGCCTTTGGATCCGCTTATGTAGGATTCCTTCAAATATTTTTGCAAAAACGCATAAAATAGCCACCGGGCGATAATTGGATATCTCAGATTTAGAGCCATTTTTATGAATGGGTAGGACCCTGGATGACTTCCAGACACTAGGGTACTCGCATTCTTTCAACGACATATTAATAATAAAGTGTAAAGGTCGCACAAATATTTCGTAACAATCACGTACTATTATTTGTGGGATCCCATCAGGCCCCTGGGTCATTTTAGGCGCCAGTCTTTTCAACACATAACGCACTTCGGGCTCACTAACGCGTTCGACACAAACATTGATGTTTGTGATGCCGCCTGATACTTTTGCAGCCGCCGTTAGCGCTGCTTTATAGTCGAGCGCCGGAACGCCTGGTAAAAAAACACTTTTGAAATAACGGGCAAACGCGTTAACAACATCCGCCACTGAAGTCATGTTAAATGTGGCGGGATCGTTAGATTGTCTGCTCATTTTTATTTTAGACCAGAAACAAGAGGGATTACTTTTTATGTTGTTTTCTAAATTAATAAAATAGGATTTCATATTGACATAAGAAGAAGTTTTAAATAATTTACGAAAGTATATAAAAAATGCTTGAAATAATTGATTGTTACTTATTTTGTAAAGAGTATGATACATATGTTTTAATTTTAAATAAGTAATTACATTATTGTCAAACCATTGTGGATAATTCCATATTTTGTTTGACGGTTGCTGGTAAGGAACTAATTCATCTAATATAGTATAGATAGCAAAATACATACGTGATACAGCTTCATCACTATTCTGTGCCTCAAAGACCGAACTCCAGTCAATATTGAATATACGTTTGTAGAGAAGGAAATAATCAGCTTTGTAAAAGTTGCGCCTAAGATGCGTATCGGTTGTAACACGATTCGTATCAGATGTATCTATATAATGCAAATATTTTATGGGCATAATAATATCTAAAGGCGGATGATGACTTTCTCTATCAACCAAACACCAGTCTGACTCACAAACGCTAGGAGGCAATTGGTGAGTTCGAGTTAATACTAGATCCAGCATACGATCTAACCCATTGGTAACAGTATTGCATTGTTTTAAATAGCACGTTGAAAGTAAAGTGTCGAAATCATCTCTTATTGTTTGTGACGTCGAATATAAATTAAAATCGCCAAGAATAAGCATAGGTAAAGAATACGTATTGGCTATATTGGCAATAGAATCAAAAATTGAATAATATCTACCATCACATATCCTTGGTGGCAAATATATTACACAGCAAATAAACTGATAGGCTCCTTTCTTAATGAGACCAATAATTAGTTCATCGTCATCACCACCAATATAATTAATTCTCCTGAGAGAAAATGGTTTCCGTACGGCAAGTAGTACACCTCCTCCGCGGCCCCCGGGCCGGTCGCGCCGAAGCACTGCGAAGTCCGTAGTGAACAGCTCGCCGTCGTGTACGCCATCATCTAGGCGCGTCTCGGTTAATGCAAATATGTGGCCATTGTAATCATTGAGATTGTTCATAATTAAATTAGTCTTGCCCTTTATACCCCGAACATTCTGATAAAAAATCTTGAATTTATGAGGACGTTTGAACTTTGCTGATAGGCCCACGAAACGGCCGTTTAGCATAGCGTAAGGCATACCAGGGTTGTAGAGATGTTCCTGTTGGCCAATTATCTGGTGATGTAATAAAGTCGTAGTGCTCAGCCGCTACGCCGATGATGAAACAGTTGTGACTGTCATGATTCGGTTCGGGTTTTTTAACAGTAAAATTTACTCCCGGTTTCTTGCGGGTTAGATATGACATAATATTAGCTTCAGTCATATTAGTCTGGAAGTTCCAAGCATGAATATATTTAATTTGTTCCGCAATGAGCAGGTCCTTGTCAGCGTTTCCCGTCGCTTTTACTATAGTGCGAGTGGATCGCACTCGCCCGCTGCGTCGCCGATGAGATAATACTTGGGTCCAGTTATTATTGTCCCGTTCTGACACTTGTTGCTCATTAGTTATTATGCCGCCGCGTTCAGATGATGCCGATGTTATTGCAGCGGTTGACTCAGTCGAATTACTAGTCTCGGCAGGACGAATCGGATGCGGTGCGGCAACGTCGGCAACCACTCGCGCTCGCCGACGGCGCGTCATCACGGGTTCGGCTTCTTCGATTGGTTGGGCCAACGATAACTCAACCGCCTGCAGAGGACGTCTCTCGCCTGATGCGTTTGCTTGCTTATTCGTAGTTGATAACTGAAGTGATGTACCCTCCTTATTCACTCGTTGTATGGGTTTATTGCGATCTTGAAGATTATCAATTTTAGACTCTAATAAGCGCACCATATCAATAAGTGAGTTAATTTTTAGTTCTAACGGAAGAACAAGGGTTTGCACGAGCTTCAACACTTCACTAGTCACTAGGTTTGCCATTTTTATAGACTTTTAGATTTTTAAAATACGGATCTAGTTAGTTGCTTCTTAACAGCGAGACGTACGGGGGGGGGAGCCCTGGTAAGTCATACGCGTCATAGCAATTTTTACCAATGGGATAGCCTTTCTAACAAATAGCCTTCCTACGTAAGCAGTGATAGCCCAATGGTTAAGAATTGCGGTCCCCTACCTACCTCAGATTTTCCGGATTTATGTGTGTATTATAAATTAGTTATCACTTACGTACTTACTTATCAAGGAAAACATCGTTAGGAAACCTGCATACCTGTGAGTCCAACAAAATGTTCTCAAAGGTATGTGTCAAGTCTACCGATCCGCATTTGGCCAGCGTGGTATACTATGGCCTAATCCTTCTTGTTCTGAGAGGAGACCCAAGCCCAGTAGGTGGGACAGTAATGGGTTGAGGACATACAATAGCCCACAGTGAGTCTTTCTCGGGCCGCAGCCCCTAGAAAGTGATATTGCTGGAGGGATATCTCGCTTTTCCATCCAAAATCTTACAAGTGGCCAAGTAGGTTAGGGATGGATTTAAATTTCTGTCCTGGTCCAAGAAAGCTTCTCTCTGAGATAAATCACGTTTACAAAGGTTTTAACACTTACGAGACAAAGAATCATATCGCGGGGATGTGAATTTTAAAGAAAGAAAGATTCTATTTAAATTGTATCACAATTTATAGTGCATTATTATTGACCATTTATATTTTTTGTCTAGTACCCTTTTAATGGCCCACTCCATAGCATGGGTCTCTCCTCACAAGTGGAAAGACCTGGATCATATCATCCACCGCGCTGCTCCAGTGCGGATGGTTCAGACAGGTTAGTGGCAAACCCGTATGTCCGATGTTTTTCAAACCGCCCATAAGGCCTCCGACACGGCTTAATGACTGCCATCTATCGATAACAACCGGAACCAACTACTTAACGTGCCCTCCGAAGCACGGAATCGCGCGTGAAATTTGCTACTAGTGGTCATCCATCCAACTCCCGACCGCGCCCAATGCTGCTTAACTTTGTCGATCGTTTAGAATCAACACAGCTAGCTGGGCCATGCGCACTTTCTATGATTTATTTACAATTTACGAATTTTTATGTTTTCTTTTATATCTTCTGCATAGCCTGGAACTATTTCTACAGTTGGGAAAGGCACGCAGCAACCTCTTTCACTGCTCAATGAGTATTGTGGAGGTGCGGGTACTAAGTAGATATTAACTTCAATATAATATCTCCACCCGTTTGTAAGTAACGACATCTTCACATGTTATTATGGGGAAACGATCCATGACACGAACCTATTGTGGTACCCTTATCATTCTGAGGTATGGAACCGAAAGTATTGGCTGATATTATCGGAGTCAACAGTTATTTTCCCGCCGCTTAAATTAAAAAAATGTTATGGTAACCATATATTATTAAACCAGTATAACATTAGAACATGTCACGTGTGCTAAAGATTCAATTCTTTGCATCAGAGCAGCGTTGTCGAGTATGCCCCAGACCTTCTACAGCTACGGAAAGAGATCCGTGCCCAACATTTTTATATCCGGCACAAACACTTAAAAAGGTTGCAGCCAACAATTCAAATTTGGTTGTTCGAAAGCGAAATATTCGTTCGGTTATTAAAATGTTTAAAATGAAAAAGAAATAAAAAATAATTTCGTTAATCGGACCTAAAATACATTAGTTACAGACAAAAACTTTAAAAATTGCTTTTTTGGTATAGATATCGTGTATATTTTCATATGCATATTGTGCCAAGCTGTTATTTCGATATTACAAACAGACACTTTTATTTATAGACAATTTTATTTATCTGTATAGATTTACGAAGCAACAGTAAAAAAATCAGCTTGTTAGTTATTATTTTTTATGGCTTATTGTGTCGTTAATCATTGATTTTTTTTTATTTGTTATAGTAGTACGTAGAACGGAGTTAAGTGATGTTAAGTGTTCACTGCCACCCATGGACATCTACGTACAACCTCAAGCAAGACAAATCTCTACATATAATAAAACTGTAACTGGTCTATGTCTGTACATGGGAGAAATTTAAGAAAAAAATGTACGAAGAGTCTCTAAAGGGTCAATAATGCTGTATGTTTGTACGCGCATAACACGAATAGTACTGAATGAAATTTGATGCGCTTTACACAGTAGTATTGCTGGATGTCTAACTTAAAAACTGGTGTTTCATTTTAGTACCACGCTTAGAACTACCAAGAATCGCACCTCCGTCACGTTCTTGCGTATGCACCTTACCATACGAGCGAGTGAGATAAAGACCATCCCATATCTATCGCGGCACTGCTATCGCTTCGCCAGGATTTGGACTTTCGGACTGGGCCGTCGGACCTCAAGGAAGGACAGGACCACCGAAGAGGACTCATCACGCAGCGGGCTGGAAGCAGCGAGCTGGATTGGGAGCGGGACTCACGCGCGAGGTAAATTCTCCACACGTAAGATCTGCAGGTAACGGAGGGTAGTTGGAGATCATACACCCGTCCCTTTCGTTAGAAAGAGCACGAGTGTTGGTCGAATCCGTGCGTAGACTGCAGCCGTCACCTAGCGCGCCACACTTTACCACCGTAGTCACCTCAACACCACGTGACCATGGCCGCTAGGCAGCAAAAGAAGGAGATGAGACGCACCGTCGCTTCGGACACGAGCGACGACGACGAAGGGACGGGTCGCCTCGTCATGGTGCGCGACTTGTTCGCCCCACGAGGCACCCCCGTTACACCCGCGCCGGGCCCGCTCCACACCATGTTCATGACCCGGCGAGGTCGTGG
>DWTS01000169.1:0-12212 GCA_018250615.1 Oechydrus chersis rufus | reverse complement strand
AGACCTCGAATGATACTCTAAACACTGCGCGCGCTCTGCCCTCTATCTCGAAAATTTTTCCAGATATAAAAAAAATGTCTCAACAAATTTGTCGGGAATTTAATTCTCTACAATGTCCATTATATATACAAATATCATTACACCCATAGGAAACGAGATATTTGCAATATATTAATATGTTAAAAAAATTGATTTTTTGAATTTTGACCTTGGAATATCTGTAGTCGTGGACACCCTATGATAAGTAGGTTTTGAGACAACTTTTAGGGTCTCAATAAAGGTTTATACAAGTTTATAGCTGACTATCTCTCATTCCGAGATACTTGCCCTCATTTGACTAATGTTCTTGGACTACTACCGGTTTAAGCGAAGACACCGGAATAAGTTCATGTACGCGATTCCAGTTTTTTTAAGGGGGAAATGTAACGCGCGTGTAAGCGCGTGTGCCGAAACGACAATATACGCACTAAAAAAACGCTAGTCTCAACTGCTGGAATTAGGAGGAGGAAATGGAAGGAGTGTATTTGTTTTATTTTGTGAGTAAATTTATGTTTAAATTTAAAAATATAAAAGATATTGCCATAGTTCTATAGAACTCCATGACGTCCTAATCCTATGACCATTGTCAACTATTCTTATCTTATAGAGGTGTAAGAATATTAAAATCTGTGTAATCTCAATATTCGTTTAACTAAGCAGATCATTGATGTAGAGTCTGGCATAGATTCCTACTATCATGAAATGATTTAATTATAGTATCTAGTTAAAATATGCAACAGCATTTCATTGAGACCAATCAATGCTAATTTATTAACTTATGATGATACTAATTTTACCAAGAAAATTGTTTACAATACAATTACAATGTAAAATAGCGCATGTCACTGATTGTATCATTAATCTACTACCTATAAATACGATTTAATAGCTATTAAGTAAACGATCAATGGCACATTTGCTGTAATGCTGAGTTATTCCTTTTCGATTGTCTTGAACAAAAGTCTTGACCTGATTTCTTTTTTAGTATTCCAGGATTTTATTTATTAGTACGTTTACACTAAAAATTTTGCGAAATAATTTACACGCCTTATATAACGTGTAGTACCTACTATGAAAATATCGTGGAAATTTACCAATCTGCTTGGTATGTCATCGTCTTATTGTCTCACTGTCCCACTGCGTATTAGCAGACTGTGGGAAGTCCGTTGAGAACATTTTGTAGAATTCTCAGGTGTGCAGGTTTCCTCACGACGATAAGCACGTAATAATTAATTAGGTACTAATAGGTACACACAATTTCGAAAAATCAATCATGTGCGCCAGAGATTAGGGTACCACCATTCTTAACCTGCTAATATGCCGCTTATCATATCCGCTCCGTATACCATGGCGGAATATACTTCAGGTCTTCCCCTCTGGTATTATGCCCGTGCTCAGCACTCGGTAATTAATGGTCGCTTGACTTTTTTATGTTATAGAAGTAGTGAAAGAGCATGTAGGCCATCTAGTGTTAGTAGCGGTCACTGCCGCTTATAGACATCTACCTAAAACCTCAAGTAAGACTAATCCTACCCTGAGGTCGAACGGAGGAGGTCTATTTAAGATGTTAGCCTCGGATAAGGAGAAGCTGGCATCCACAACATATTGAATGTCTGTAACAAACAAACATTAAATATAATTAAGTAAACATTAATTTTAGGTGGAGCAAAATCTCGGATCTTCGTGACAATTCCTCGTTTTGATGTTGGTCGTCCTGTCACACTCGGGACTGTAGATGAAGATGGAAAAATAGCTGGATATCCTGACTACTCGTGGCATGATAACCAGTGGAGCAACTGTCAGGGAATGACTTCCGTATTTAGAACAGCTGTAAGTAGTATAGTCTTTAATCGTCATCAAAATAAATTGGTAGTAAAAGTAATAACAGGAGGTATATGAATTCATTGTAAAAATAATTAAAAATAAAACTGTCTCAATTTCCACAAAAAACGTCTGTACCATACTATCACCACATATTTCTGGTGCGAATTGGCTGATATGCCAATCTGATATACAAATGTTTTTTACGGTCACTCATCTGAATCCGAATTGTTTGATCATTTACGCAAGTCTAACTTTTTTACGTATGAAATAACGTTATTTTTAAATGTATATGAGTAGCCAACCAGCACGCAGGCCACATTAGTAGTGGTCACTGCCGCCCGTGGATGTCTACGTACAACTTCAAGCAAGACTAATCCTACTCGAGGATGCACGTAGATACATCGCCACTCTTAAGGACTAAGGTGTTAGAATTAACTGAAGCCGGCATCCACGCCTTTTAACAGAAACACAAAATTGCTTCACGGAAGAAATAGGTGTGCCGGTGGTACTATCCCGGTCGAAACCTAAAGGTCCTACCACCTCATGTAATTAAACTGTATCTGGGTTACAGATTGATAAATGTAATCGCCTGTGGGTGATTGACGGAGGGAAGATCGGCGAGCGACAGGTCTGCCCACCTCAGTTACTAGCCTTCGACCTCAATACTGATCAGCTCGTCTATAGACACATAGTCAATGAGTCGAACTACATAGCTACGTCGTTGTTCATAACACCAGTAAGTATAGTTTACCTTTTCTTATCTACCATACATCATAATATATAACTACGTATAAGAACTAGAGACCTCGAGTTACCCTCTTTTACTCATCAATACTCTTTTATGTTTATGTATACCATAAGATTACAGTTACAGAGAAACAAGAAAACAAAGTATAACGAATAAGTATACAAAAGGCGGTCTTATCGGTTATAAGCGATATATATTTCTACCAATCTCCTTGGAACTACGAATGAACACAATTAATATTTTTTCGGATTGTACGGAAAATTAACGGCCTAAGCTGTGAATAATCTTAAGAATTGAGTGAATATATATCATATATACGTATGGTAAATAAACAAACTGGGGAGCTAATAAGAGATTTGCAAGAGCGAAGAGATTTTTTCGATTTCGAAACCCCATGAAGGCTTTTGCGCTATGAGTTGTACCTATTAATATATTAATTCTTTTCGATTGATGCCAGAGTAGAGCGTTATAAATTGTCTTACTACCTCGATGATTAATGCTGCTCAGTTTTGGAGCAAAATACGTGTGTTAGAAGGTATTTATGGTAGACGGCGTGCGGCGGTGTATGCATACTTTTATTGCCTGCGTGTGCATGCATCCATTGAAGGAGGTAGTGCGTTGCATATTTCTAAAATAATTATCAACCTACACTTGGCTCGTGCATCGTTGCAAAGTCCAAATTTAAATGATAATAATTTCCAACAACACATTTCACTGATAACAGGGGGAATTTATTGGTGACGTAGCTCATTGGGTTTTACTTGTACCTAAATAGTCCTCTAGGTAAGAAAGCATAATTATTGTGATGAGTTAAACATTTATACGCGCCTTTTCCTAGTCTCTCCAAATTTGTTACTTATCTCAAAATTTGTTAGTTACTTAACTGTGATGGTGTTTTACGATGAACCTTCTCTGGTATATAATACCTACCTATGTATGTATGTTCGGTCTGAAAACGTCTGACATATGGGTTGGCCAGTAACCTGTCTCCACCAATCCGGACTGGATCAGCGTTGTGAAATATGCTCCAGGCCTTCTCCACTTGTGGGAAGAGACCCGTGCTCAGCAGTGGGTCATTAGAAGGGTTGCAGGCATGTATTAATTCGATGCAACATGTTTTTTCGTATAGGTGGTAGACGTCCGCGGTTTCGACGACACCGATTGCGCAGACACCTACGTGTACGTGGCTGACGTGACCGGCTTTGGATTGTTGGTGGTCGACGTAGCCACTAACCGATCCTGGAGGATCACGCACCGACTTATGTACCCGTACCCCTCCAGTGGAACCTTCACTATTGACGGTAAGTTTTTTTAAAGTTGTAGTTTATTTTTCACTTAAGTTTTTTTAAACTCATAGCTCCACACTAGCTCATTAATAGCATAGCATATCATATCATGTCATATTAATAGGAGGTAAACCTTTATAGGTTCGACCGGGGCAATACCACCGTCACACGCATTTCTTTTGTGAAAGATGTGGATGCCGGTTAGACTTTAAGCGAGGCGAAGAACTGAGTGGACCTCAAGTACTTCTACTTGCAACCTTAACTGAGATTAAGACTAGCTTATGACTATACGTAGACGTCTAGATTTCCGTTTGACCTGGAATCAAACCATCACGCGTGGCGGATTGGTACCTATCATGGACATAGCTATATGGGGACAATGCAGAACGTGAGCCATCGCTTTTTGCTTGACACTTACAATAAAGTAGTTTGAGTATATATATTTTAAAGTTTGTATGTAAGGGGATATTTTTCAATACAATTTATAATTGTATTGATATCTCCCTTATTAATAGAAATACTAGTATTAAGCGGTTCTCTGATCTAGCTTATAAACATGTGAAGTCCGTTTAGGAAAAACATCCTTGTGGTTAATTCTTTAATGGTATAGAAGAAGCAAACATGCGTGCACGCTTCCTACTGTTTATTAGTCACAGCCACCCATGAACATCTATATACAACCACACAAGCAAGACTTAATTATACCTGAGGTTGAACTGAGGACTAAAGTACTTGCCTCGTTTAATATGGTCGAAAATAACCGCTGAACTATTATTATTATTATTATCTTTTCCCAGGTGAAACCTTCGATTTAATGGACGGACCTCTCGGAATGGCTCTCTCACCGTACAGGCCAGGCAGTGATCGTATTCTGTACTTCCATTCCCTGGCATCTGTTACCGAGAATGTCGTACGCACGAGCGTTTTAAGAAATGATTCTTTTCTAAGTGACAGCAATGCTAACCCGGAATCAATTGCCGTAAGTATATTAATAAAAAATATAATAGGTAGTGGGGATAAAACTGAGAGGGTTTTAGTAGGTACGTAAAGACTTACATAATCCGATTTCTGCCTATCTGGGGAGACCTTTACGATCCTTAGATGATAGGTAATATCTGTCATCAACCAATTACTAAAGGCCATATTCTAACATACAAGTAATAAGGCCAAGTGCGGACTGGTATACTACACACTTTTGAGAACACTTTTACGGAATTCGCAGGCAGGCAGGTTTCCTCACCATGTTTTTGTTAATCGTAAAACGAGTGATAATTAAATGAATACACAGATAATTTCGACAAATTAGAGTACCTTGGATTCGAACCCGGACTCTGCGAGGATGGGACCGCAATTCTTAATCACTGGGCTTACACTGCCTCACGAAGTTTGAATTCACAATTAAAATACCATTACGTTTTACTTTACTAAACATTTCTGGGTTATAAGGTCTTTTTCGTCTCGTTCATAATTCGTAAATATCGTATCTTAATCTTGTTATGAGGTTGAAATTATTTAATAAATAATGTAGATTAATTTGATTTTGTTAGACACACCCGTAATGTTTTTAATTTAAAATCAATCTTTATAAATATTGTTTGTTCCTACTTCATGTTTCGGCACTGTAAATTTATATTCTTCTCATAAACAGACATCTGCTGTACCATCTGTTAATGAATTACAGAAATGTATGTAGAAGTGGAGAACTGTATTACAATTTCAATTCCAACAGAAAATCAAAAATTTATATACTATCGAGTCAAAATGTGAAATAAATACAGCTTTACAGATAGACATTTAACCTGTATTAAGTTAATCTAAGACATTGTTGTTATCTCGATGCTAATCTTTTGCTAGGCGCAAAAGTTTGCCTAATACTTTAATGCAGAAACTTATACTTTCTACAAAGATTTATAAAATTTATTCTGTCATTTTAGGTTTTCCCCGAAGAACGTCCTAACCAGTCAGCGGCAGAGGCCATCGACCATAAGGGTATCATGTATTTCGGACTTATGGATCCACCTTCGATAGTTTGTTGGAACACTGCTACAGAATTTTCGCCACGGAACTTCCATCAGGTAGCCGTCGATCAAGAACTTCTACAGTTTGCAAGTGGAATGAAAGTAATAGATAATCTCAGAGGCCAGCAAGAACTTTGGGTGCTTACCTCTAGCTTCCAGAGAGTTATGACGGGAACACTCAGCTCTAGTCGCATAAATTTCAGAATTCACGCTGAGAAAATCCCAGTCATAATAGCGAATTCACCTTGTCTATCTCCCCCAAAGGCTCAGAGCCTTGGCTACCATGCGAATCTTATATTAAAACCAGAGACAAAACATACATGGAGGTATGGCAGTGCATCGTATCTGTAGATATTAAACGAATATCTGATTATTTCTTTAACAGTTTTAGTTGGTACGACTGGCCATATCGGTTCGGCTAAGTTCGAATTCAAATAAATGTAATAATACAATTTTATTTGCAAGTGAATACTAATTATTATCGTTACAAATATGTAAGTGTAATTTATTGTATAATTAAGTAAACATTATAACAACAAACCTTCTTTTATTTAATTTGACCTGGAGATTAAATTGACTGCTTCAGTATATCAGTGTACATTTGTATTTTTCGGGAAATACTCATGTCTATATGTTTATCTTCAATACCGACTATCATACCCCCAATTATAGATGGTTCTACTTTCTCAGTGAGTTGAATATTTTTTCCTTCCTTGACGAATTTCTTTAAAGCTTCCAAGAGAGATTTTCGTGAGCCATCATCAAGAGGCTTGGCTGTTATCACTTCGCATAAAGCTTCATTTCTATGTGCTACCATCACAGCCAAAAACATTGTGATCATTTTCCTTAACATTTTTAACCGTCCGTTTTCGGCTACGAGTGATAAGAAATTAACTGCAGATGAAGGCATAGCTGAAATTATATTGGCCATTAATTCCAATCCTATTTAAGAATGACTGATCATGATTTATGAAAAATGATGTAGGAAAAAAATATTTTTGTTATGTATTCAATATTTTCATAAAATCTGAGGACAGGATTGCTCTAAGACAAACAATTAAAAGACAATAAATTAGAAAGCTAATAGGTACTTCTTATAAACGTAAAAAAGAATAACGTAAGTTTATTAGTCTAATCATTATATTACCCGCTTGTTCTGCAACCTCCTTCATAACTTTCGCTTTGGCCGCAGCCGGCAACATGCTGGTCTCAATAAAGTCGACCACTTTAGGCTTCAGAAGTTCTTTGTGTAACGCACGGAAATGCTTTTCAACTTCCTCAAGTTGTTTCATTTGTAAAGACGCACTGTACAATGCTGTGACATAACGTCCTTCGACACCTATTTGTAAATTTATCATCATTATTATCAACCTTCTTAAGCGCGTTAGATGCTTCTTTTATAAACACAAACGAATGTTATATGCGCGTCTCACACATTTCCTCCCGCCAAAAAAAATCATCCATTCCATATAAATCACAGAATATCAGGAAGATTCCCTTGTTCTTCCTGATATTGTGATTATGGGACCCGCCTGCATCATTGTTAGGTTTCTTGATTTAAAAAAAAAACTACACTTTTCAGAAGTATACAAAGATCTCTTTTCCCAGACATGCATTGAATATTTGTTGAACGTTAAATATTTTTTCTTCACCGTTAAGGTAAAAAATGGTCATGCCTCATATGCCTTAGAGGTGCTCAAAGCCAAAATTTTATTGTATGACGTGGAAATTTATAAGGTTATTTATTAATTAATTAACAGTAATTATACTAACCAAACACTGGAGTTGGGGTTTTTGTAGACTTACTTTCCAAAGTACACATTTTCCTCAAAAATACTCTAAACATTGTTTGCTACGTAAAATAAATTAATTGGTCTTTGAATGTTCTATTGTTTATTAAGCATATGAAAATATAATGATTCCACGATTATTTTATTTCTGCTAGTTGCTGCTAGTCTTCTTGACAAACATTGACATACGTAACTAAAAAGAAAATTCGTCAACAAAGAGTTTCTTTTTTACCATGCAAAGAGAATAATAAAATTAATTTTATATACACCTGTACGATAATAACGCTAATTAGGTATCTAATAACTTTTTAAAAGTTATTTTAAAAATGACATCAACGAATATAACATAAACAATTTAGTTATGAATCTGGTATATGTAAAGATCTTAACCGTACCCTAAAATACAGAATAATTGTAAAAAAGAAAGTCAGATGTTTAGTACATAGTTTATTATGATCAAAAATAATAATATTAAATTAAAACATCGTACTGAAACGCTTGGTCTGTTTCTAACAAGGCTCGAACGTACATTACTAAAGAACCTAATGCCATTGCCGACGTCAAAGAATTACAAGTGCCGCCTTCTGACGTTGCTGCCTTTTTAATTCGGTATTCCTCCTGCAAAAAAAAAAGTATAACAATTACATAACTCCTTCGATAGTAAGAATTGTCTTACGTGTCCTTTAGATGTCGAAGCGTTTGGAATTTTTCTCATTGTAGGATTCCTAAACATATTTGGAACATTTTTTTTATTCTCAATAAATAGGTCTAGAGTTTAGACTGAAAATATCAAAATGTTGGATGAGAATTTCATGTGTTTCTCACATGCGTGTTTCTTACCACTTTCCATCCATAATCATTAATATGGATTTAGATCTGTTTTGTTAGTTGTGCGGCAATAGAAAAGTGGCGTGTTGTACATTCTTATTTTATTTTCTTTCTTGGTGTATTTGTTACTTGTTGTTTGTTGTTGCGTTATATGGGATAGAGATAATTTCATTTTGTTCGATATAGGTTAATTACAGTGCATTACGAAAGTACAGTGTATTATGAAATTGAATAACAGTGCGAAAACATGCCTTTTCAAGTTGCCTACAAAAGTCCCTTTGAAAAGTTCTGGTAAAGTAGCCATAGCTTTACTCGACTGACTCTACTGACCGGCTACTCTACTAAACAACTGACTGGATTCGACTTTATGGGCATGTTTTAGGTTTAAGAACTTTATTCTCATAAGAATTTTACATTCACTTAATTTGCCTGGTTTCTTCAGGTGAAAATATTTACTTGACATTGGCAAAATTTTCAAAGACCGAGATGCCATTCACAAAGAAAAAATAACGAAATTACCGCTTCCCACCCGAGAAAATATGTATCTAGCTTAATACTTCTCTATCTTTCGGCGGTGGAGCAGACGTCGGTCCGACGAAGCCAGTGAGCTTGAGAAAAGGTTGCCTATCATCGGCGTAGCAACCTCTGGGCTCCTGCCAAGACATTATCTTATTCATCCACCGCGGTTTTATAAATTCGCCATAGCCTTGTGACGCGCAGTAAAATACTGAAAAAATAAGTTGCCTGAATGCCAAAATTCATAAATCTTTAAGGGCAACATCAAAGAACATAAAATTAATATACATATACAAAATTCTATCTAAATTTTTGAGCCCCTTTTTGGAAAAAATTAAAACACGTTGCATGCCTGCTCGCCAATGCCAGTACAAGTAGATATACAACTTTCTTGCTTGTTGGATGTCTCAGACCGCCCTCGGGCACTCCGACAAGGTCATTGACTACTGCCATCTATCGATAGCAATCGAGATCGAATGTTTAAATAGCTCTCCAAAACGCGGTGTATAATACTTAATTTATACAATATTTTATTAGAAATAACACGAAGCATTATTAAATCATCATATATTTAATTTTTATATTTCATTGGCACGAGTTAAAATAACAACATATTTACCACAAAGTTTAACTGTAATTAGTTTTCGCAAACAAATCATATTGTAAGAAGTATAGAAATAAAAAATACACACATGCATTAGTTGAACACATTAAGATCCTTTTGCGATGTACATGAACTAAAAATTACATATATCGAGATTTAAGCAACAAGTACAAAATTGTTAGGATATAAGTCTGCCAAACCGGAGTTCCTGTAGGCACAACATTGGTCCACTACCTTAACACTTGTGAAAATTTAAGCTCGGTCGCATAATCAAAATATCATAAAAATAATTTCAAGAAAATATTACAGAACCCCCCGAATACGAGTTATATTCGTATATCACAGGTTTTATACTTATTATACTCGCATATTCCACTCACGGTTTTATTACTTAACCAAAACAAGTCGACATAAACTACACTCCATTTTGTGAATTTTTATAACGCCTTGACTTACTTTGTTGCATAAACAACGTTCTTGTTCCAGCGGGGTGGTCCCAAGCTTCGAGGGATTTGCTTTCCTTATAAATTTGTATGCACAGTTTATAAATGTTCGCTGATAAATCCACGCCCTCCATGCACTCGAAGAGGCGAGCTAGCACCATTGCTCTCACGCGACTTGTTTGCTGAAAAGCCAGACCAGACCCTTGCATCAGCTGCGCCTGGCATTCGGTAGTCAGATCACAGGTTGCATCCGATTGCGTCGTCTGAACCTCCATCGCGGATATCAGCAGTTGCATCATACACGCATCTACAACAATTGTTTATTCTGAATGCATAGATAACTATGTCAAGGCACTTTCACCTAAATTTCCTAAGCGTTGGTGCTTTAAGATATTAAAATAACGCCTCGTCGCGGTCGTTAAGTGAACTAGAAAACACCGACCTCCGGTGAATTCAACCGTATCGGGGGCTACAATGGAAACTGAATAAACAAAACTAACGAGCAATGGATACTTCAAAGTAACGTAAGTCCCAAGATGACATTAAGGGCACTCTTTTAATGTTATATCCACAGAGATCGAATTGACATACTATATTTCTATGGTCATATCTGCAATTTCCGTATCGACCAATTGTTATCAATCATTGTCAAATTCATTTATTTTGTATAGGCCTAGGCCGGCTAAACACGTTGGTGGCAATGTTGCCCCCAACGTTGATCATTCAAATTTCGTGAGGCAACCACACGTTGGCAATTATGTTAATTCTGTCCAGTCAGAGCCTATGTAATGACATTTGATACAGAATTTGAAAGTGCTGTAAGCACATAATATACGGTACTGACTACATAAATCATTCCTATATCGCTATGATGATACATTTTTATGATTCTTCCGATTCAGTTTCCAATCCATTTCCCATGAAATTACGTACGTACCTTAGCACGTCAATGGACGTACAGATGTTAATGGTGTTGTAACGCAAGTGATTTTGATAAAATTTAGATTTAGATTCCTTTGATAAAATCGACACGCCCTGGCTAACTGCCAACGCTCGCAACATTGGGTCCACGCCATTATCCAGATCCACGCATTGGGACCAACCTTGGTGCCAAAGTGTGGTCAATGGTCAGTGTGGTCAATTTTTAGTTTATTTTTCTTCTTCTACAAACCAGATCGGAACGTCATCTCAACTATAGTGGGCTTATCTTTTTTTCTTGTCTGTATATTTATATCTTGTCAAACATATACCCAAAAAATCACAAAAAATCACACAATACACTTAGTGTATCATGTAAGTCCTATCAGGATTTGTATACATACATATGCGTCTAAGGTAAAGCTGCTTCATATGCAACCACTATAAAGCGATTGCATCTAAATCCAAATTGGTTTCTGTGACGTATTTTGTTTTTATTAAAAGTCTTTCATCTTCATCATTTAGTTTTTAAATATGATGATATGATTAGTAACAGCAGTATAGAATTTGGCCAAAAATTCGAAGTCAGTCATAGATGACCTCAATTATTTTCACGTGAAAATCTTTAAAACGAGGCGAATACCTTAGTCCTCAAGAGTAGCGACGCGGTATCAAGTTAGATCTCAAGTTAAATCAAGTCTTGCTTGGGGTTGTGGCAGTGACCGACCAAGGTGGCCTCCATGCTCGTTCCTATAATATAACATAGGACAAAAAAGTATAAGAACTACAATGAAATTACCTGCAGCTTTTCGACTTGGCATCTTAGTTCGTGCCTCTTGCACGTACTGCTCGAAACTAAAGCGGTATGGCTTTTGAGTCCCCATCGTGCCAATCGTGATCGGTTCCAACAGAATTGATAAGACGTCCAAATTTTCAAATATTGCTTTCCCAACTTGTAGAAACAGAAAAAAATAATAGTAAGAAAATTGTACAAAATGAAATGGTTCAGAGTGTTCAACCGGATATGCCACTCCCGTATTTACCTTCGGGGCTACATTTTCGTATGAGGCGAAAATTTTAGTCCGCAAGCGTCGCGATCCATCTGAGTTTTTGAGTGCAACCTAAAACTACAGCTTAAGACACGGTTATAGCGTTGCTTTAACTTGAATGTATAATATCTATGAAGCGGCAGTGACCT
>DWTS01000168.1:0-12214 GCA_018250615.1 Oechydrus chersis rufus | reverse complement strand
GTCCTTTTGAAGCGTATTATTCATTGGGAACAATTTACTAGTAGTATTACTATATTGCACTCGTAGTTGTACAAAATTTAATTTTTATTCACCTATGATAAACGTTAAAATAGAAAACACAATACTTTTGTATATATTGAGATGAATAATAATAGTAGGTAAATATTCGACTAGTAAACCAGACCAACTGCCACTGATAATAACCATACTGCAGCTAATATCTATTTAATTGGATTTAATTTTAAAAGAAATTTAATTAAATTAGACTGTCGTAGATATTCAAGACCCAGATTGGCCACACCTTTTCACCGTTTGAATCACAATACAGCAATTAACATAGCTCATAAAAAGAGGACATGTGTGGCGGTGGAGCCGCCGCAAGCCACCCGTTTCTAGAACCAGAAATAAATATACCAAACACATTTATATAAAGATCCGTAGAAATATGTATACAGCGCACCTAATTAACATTTCTTTGAAATGGTAAGGAAATAAACAAGTGTAAATCTACGATCAACTCCTTACGGGGGTGGGCGGGCTCCCTTACGACACAATTGAAACTGGCTCAAAGGATTTTATATAAACCAATGTTACGACAAATTGCAAAACCATTTCTTTATTTTCCTCCTTCAACCTCGTTAAATATGTTTTAGAATACAGCATAAGGATATTGTTAATGAGGCTACGAATTTTATAAAATATATGTGTAATTATTTTAATAAGACGAGAGTATAGTGAGATAGAAATGAACGAAAATAATATTATAGGTAAAATTTTCGCGTGATAAAACTGTTAAGATTCGTGGGTTTAATTGGTTGATTGCAGTCATTTAGTGAATCGAGTTTAATGTTGAATACGAAAAAGTCAGATTAAACGTACCTTACATACGTATGCGTAACGTACGTAGTTACGCATTCTTATTCAGTCAATTTAGTAGTTTAATTAAGCTATGCTTTCGATTATACTAACAATTAGAATGAGACTTGCAAACAAATATTTATTAAACAAACAAAATAAAACTCCGACTAGGCTCTAACTGGACTTTTGTAATACATTGCATTGCACAGAAAATATTCCAACGGCCGCAGCTGTTTCATAAAATTTTCCTAGGTTTTATAATACTAAAGAAATTAAAAGTAGGCCAATATGTCGAGTCTTATTACAAGTTATATTAAACACAAATAACAACAACAAAATTGCTACCAACAGCTAGTATCAATAGAATAAGTTACACAATAACGAATAAGAAAACTTGTTAGAGCTTTCATTGCCGACTAGTTAGTTAAAGAAACAGAGGGGGAAAGAAAAAGAATTTACTTACATCCAGAGACGATATTAAGCGGGAGATAAGAGTATGAGTGAAGTACACTTTCGTAGGGAACGACGTTTATACAAAGCTATGAATAACAATTTACCAAAGAGCCCGGAGCGCAAACACTTGAGCGTAGAAGTTTGTTTCGAAGTGCCCAAACTCACGAACAATAGCCTTACGTGGAGCTACGAAAGCACAACAATGGAGGTACCATATTGTCTCTAAGAAGGAAATCGAAACCACTTTTTTTTAATATAAATGACTTTTCAATCATTTGCGAGCATATAAGTACTTAGTTAAAGTATAAATTGTTTACAAATGACTAAATGTAAAAATATCTTCATTGTGTAAATGTTTTTATATCCTTGTAAAAAACATTTTGCTTTAGTGTTGACTGATATAAATACTCGTACACTGAATTATTTCTTCATATCACAGAGCGAGGTATTAGAGGTTATATTTTCTTAATCTTTGTTGAAATTTAAAAAAGACAAATAGCTTTAAAAGTGCAGAAAAATGTGGATAATGTAACTATAACACAATTTTATTTACGTGTGTGGTTTTGGGAAGATCTAGGTCCGGTTTCGAATCACATTTCACATTTGAATTTCAGTGGAATATCCGTACGATTAACAACTCTTACTAGTTTTAAGGCAGCTTATCACTAAATTGCTACATCTTTTTTGTGCCTTTGCTCAGTGTGGTAACGTAACATGGCTTTTACACGGATAGTGTTAACAGTTTTTAACTTACCTCATATTAGTTTGGCTTCTATCATGTTTGGGGGACCTTTCACATAGATGCTGATTGCACATTGATGAGCCAGTAGGACAGTTTTTTTTTTGCGAAATTTATATAAAGAACGAGACTTAGTCTACAAAAGACTTTCCCTACTGCTCATGGATACCTGTAATCAATATGATTCAAGACTTTATCGTTTTGAGGTCACTTTGTCGGATAAAACAAAGATTGCTACCTCTCTGAAACCAGGTGAAATATCTTTCTTACCTTGTGTTTAAAACTGAAGCAAAATTAAGGTTGACACTAAATATTTAACGTTTTTCATTAGTTAAAAATACTTTCTACGTTATTTAAATATGTATTTGATGATAAAATCACAGGCAAAGCTTAGTCTTTTATAAAGTAGCGCTTTTGTAAAGCGCCTTCGTTTTCGTTTCATAAAGATAAAGCACTTTCGTAACTTCCCAAGATCGACATTCAAGTGTTTCGCAAGCTGAACCACCTTTATAGGTGTCACTTTGTTACACTTGTTCATCCAGATATGGCAATGTTGTGCTCTTAACTTTTGCCAATAAAGAAAGCAGAGTATAATTCTCATTGATAAGCCACGGATTTTTCTGCCAATTACCAAGTCCATTCTTGTGTTTTCCGGTCACGCCTTCACATGATGTGAACATCTGAATTCAAGGCAATTGCGAGACGACATAGGTTCTTTCTTGATTCTTGCTTGATATTAAACATACATACACCTTAATCCATTCATTACTGTCCCATTGCTGGGCTCAGTTCACCTCACAAAAGAGCAAGGATCAGACCCTGACTACCAAACCGGAGGTTGTGGGTTCGATTCCCACCCAGGTCAAATATTTATGTGATGAGCATGAGTAAATGTTGTGTTTCTAGTTCTAAAATTATCTGGTTGTCTGGTCACCATAGTACAAGCCTAGTTGCTTAGTTTGGGATCAGATGGCCGTGTGTAAGTTGTCCCAGGATATTTATTTATTTTATTTACAGGTTTATACGAGTACATGTCGAAAGTTGTTATCAAAATTCATTTACTCTAGCCTACATTCTATTCATTTCAAGTGGAAAATTTTCTGACTCATAATCCGTTTTAATTGCTGTATTAAAAAAAAAACAATATCACATCCTCTCGCAATAGCATTTAGCGATTTGCTAGATCTTGTAAAGAATGCATGATGGCCGTACTAGGTTTTAATTGCATGAATATAAAGAGAGCAGGCACTAAGCTTTGAAACTAAAAGGGTGATATGTATATATGTAATAATAATAATAATAACATGTTATTGCCCAAAACAGAAACATGTAATATTGAATATTGTATATGTTATGTTGCTCGAGGTTGAAGTATTTCCATGAACGTCAGTGGCCACTTAACACCAGGTAGCCTGCGTGCCTATTTGCTACTCCTATACCATAAAGAGTAAGAAAATAAACGCAAAAATAAAACCCCTGATAAATGTTGGTTATCTATTTACAAAGAATATTGTGACGTCAGGGGGCTATTATTTGTAACGTGACATTTTTTTTCAGAGCCCTTATCTTCGATAACAAGGAAGGAAAGTCAACGCCGTCCAAAGGCACAATCATCGTTCGTTTGATACGAACTGGCGATAAACTCGATTCTTTTGCGTGCTCAATTGATTTGCGGTGAAATATCGAAGAGTGTCTTCTAAGAACCGGCGGTATCGCAAATTCTTCTTTATTAGTCATCGTCCTAATCTCCTGTGTATAGCTTTCAAATATTTCCTCTGACGACATGGGAAACGGTGTGCCCATTGTAGTTGTATGTGATGTATCTGGTATATCTGCAAATATACACAAAGGGATGTTTTATGAGCTTAAAGCCTACACCACCTAACATCAATGTTAAGCGTGGTTGAAAAATTTGATGCGACAGATTTAATTCTTATATGAAAAAAAGTCTTTACTGTAGAAAATTATCACATTGACTGATGGTTGAAAAAAAAATACAGAATTCACAGGTTTGATGGGGGAAATACCAACGCCACTTAATTTTTTTCTGTAAAGCAATTTTTGTGTTGAAGGTTGAAAGGTGTGGATGCCATCATCGCTTTATCCGAGGCTAAACATCTTTGTCCTCAAGAGTAGCGACGCATCTACGGGCGACCTCAGGTAGGATTAGTCTTGCTTGACGTTGTATGTAGATTGCCATGGGCGGCAGTGACTACTTAACACCATATAGGCATACTCGTTCGCTATTCCTATAACAAATAAAAAAATATATATAGATGATGCCCTTTTCCTAGTCTAAATTATAAAAATTACAACAAATAAAAATACAAACCGTGATTGGTCTTAAAGTCCACAAAGCAATAGTTATAGCCGAGTCCTATTCCGAAAGCTAACATCAAAATGAGTGTGGTCATTAGACATGTTACCACTGCAGTTACAGCACAACAGGAGGCCAATCTGAGAAAAACATTAATTTTATAATATACTAAGCGTGCCGAGTTTTAAAAACGAAAAACCCGGGATTATATATATTTATTAAGTGCGCATAGCCCCGCAAACGATCAATGAAGTTAAGTAGTGTCGGGCGCGGTCGGAAGTTGGATGAGTGAAGGCTAGTGGAAAATTTCATGCACGTTTCCGTGCTTTGGAGTGCAGTTGGTCCCGGTTGTTATCGATGGTTGGCAGTCGTTAAGCTTTCTCAGAGGCCTTATGGTCTGAAAACACCCGATACACTGGTGGCAACCCGTATGTCGAATGTGTCACTAAGCTCTCTCAACCAATGCACGCTGGAGTAGCGTGGTGGAGTATGTTCCAGGCCTTCTCCAGTTGTGACGAGTGACCCGTGCTAAGCAGTTGCAGGCAAGGCAACATATGTATATTTAGCTGAATATTTACAGGTTGCTGTTGGAAATTTCTTTTTCTTCCTTGGCTGAAATTAAACGTACCTAGGACCCTAATAGGGAAGCTCTAGCTCAAGTAAAACGGATCGGTGTTTGACCTTTAATATTTCGGTGGCAATTTGCCCTGCTTAAGCTTGCCTTACTAGAAAGTAGACACGACAGTAGGTAATAGCTACAAGTTGTCTTCACAAAGTCCCATAAATTTAATGATCTGCTATACGAGTCTATTACAGAGAAATGTTGTCTCAGGATATAGAAAGGCTCAAAAAATACAGGCGTTTGCTTGTTAGATTTAAAAACAAACGAATGAGCTTATTGTTTTAAAAGAGAATAGAAAAATTATAATCTAATAATTCCCCTCTCCTTTTGTCTTCTTCTTGTCTATGGTTATCATGGAAGTTCCTTGATCCTGGGGCAGAATCGGTTCGTATAATTTCAACTACAGTTTATTATCTGAATCCTCTATGGTATTCACACATATACCAAAGCCCCTTTTAATTTTAGAGAGCAATATCACTCGGTATTGCTCCTGGCATATAATTTGCTAAATTTCAAAATGTCGAACCTTCAGAGCCGTAGGGCATCAATGTCTACTTACTTTTCAATAACATAGATTAAATTTCCAATAAAATATCCCAATTTTTTACTGCCGCACATTTATAAAACTCTTTGAATAAGTAAAAATCGTAAGAAAGAAAACAATTTATGTTCAAGACATGTGATGCTTTGACATTAAACATGTCTTCAAAACAAATATTTATCCGACGTAATACAGATAACAGTTAAGTTTAAAATAAATGTAAAACAGAAAATTAACAAAATCACACTTTCATAGTGTCAGAAATAGAAACAATACCATATATTATATGCTCTTTGAACAATACGATAGCAAAATATTCGATGTCTGTGATCATACTTACATTATTTTTTTATATCAAGATCGTCATGAAAATGTCATAATATTTTGATATCTACTGATTTATTTATTATTTTATATTGCATTTTTGATTAATTTTCCCTGATATTAAGATGGATTACGTTATTTTGCATAATGAGATTTTACCTAAAGTTCTTCAGAAGTAAGTCGTTATTGGCTGCACTCATTTATTTACTAGAACCCACTATTTTTTAACAATAATTCAAGTAAAAATTAAGATTTGGAAAGGAATTGGATAAGGGTTTCTCCCAGTGAAATACGCTGCTGTCGCTTCGTTATGTGCAGTCTGCACTCTCTCCACCAATCCGCTCCAAACCTTCTCCACTTGTGAGGAGAGACTCGTGCTCAGCAGTGGGCTATTAAAAGGGTTGCAGACTGTCTACACTAACTGCTACATAGCACATAGCATCTATGCCGCTACACATGATTGAGCTTGTAATCAATCTGATGTCTATAGACGTAAGCAAACACTTAAACACTAAGCGCATCGTCTGATTACAGCACGAGATCTATGCATACAACTAATTGAAGCACCTACCTATTTATTTTATATATTAAAGGGCCTTTGATAGATAACCTTCTTTTGTCCCACTGCTGGGCACATATGAAATATAGAACCTGGAATTTATTGTACTACACCACACTGCTCACTTAGCTCACTTGGCTTAGTGGCACCCACCTGTGGGCCTCCGAAAATGCTGAAAAACTGCCATCTATCGATGACAACCAGGGCCTAACATGTCTTTCGAAGCACAGAAGCACCTTACCAGCGGGTCACTTATCAGTCATCTAGCTACCGATCGCGCCCGACGTTGCTTAATTCTATTGATCGTTTGTGATCAAAATAGCTAACTAGTTACTAAATTAAGACTTTACGTCAATTTAAATAATAGGCACATGGTAAATACTACGTTCACATTCAAATAAGTGGCATCATTATTATGGAAAAGCTTTGCCTCAGATCTAGGACGATAAAGCAAGCTTTTATTTATTAAAAGATTTTTATTTTTATTCTAACTCTTACGTAACTTCCAGCTATTGCATTTTGAACATAGACGTACGATTATTCGTTCAGAATTCTGCAGAAAAGTAGTTATCAATAAGATTAAGAATTGTGAGCAATAACAATCGTTACAATCATTTTCAGCAAACCGCGATGGGTAACTTGCATTGTATGCGCTGTGGGTCTCCTCATCATTACCTTGTCAGCGGTGACGGTCGGAGCATTCATCGGGTACACTTACTGCTATATCGAACATCGCAGTGGTTATAGAACAGGTTTATATTACATTTTTTTTATGTTGATAAATTAGAGGCTACAATCCCACCTGATGGAAAGTGGCGATATAGTCCTGGGAATCACACTAACTTAGAAGTCTATTCACTCTATTCTTAATTGTATATTTTATTGGTTATCCCTTGTCTCTCTCTGTTCGACAGGCGTCTCTTAACTAAAAGTGACCATACCACTTCTGTGGTAACCTTCTATACCATTTTTTATTTTATAAAGCAGTTGCCTCTGTTTATAATGTCGCATTGTTCGACCGGCTTCTCTACTTCAGTTGATTAAAATAAAATAGAAAGAAAAGATCCAATGATAAGTTAAAGAATATTTGTCATTGATTGAAACACGAGTTACTGATTAACAATATTATGTTAAAGTTTACGTACTTCCAAAACTCTAACATATTACAAATAAATATTGTGTTGTTTACAGGAGATTTTACCCATTCTACAAAATTGGAAATTATTGGCTTGCCGCCGCAACCCGTGGAGGCTGATAAAAATACCATAAACAACGTTTTATTTTCTAGTGTACTTATTTCTAGACTCGTTAAAATTGGACAGTCTATCAAAAACGAAGCGATCGTACCTTGGACTTCTTCGAAATCAAACTCATCAGGAATACAAAAAAATGTGACAACTTGAAAATGTTTAGTTATATAAGTTCGAGAAAATTTAATGTAAATTGATTTCTTTATTATATTATCGAAAACTTTCCAATTATTTGGATTTTAATTGGGATTAAAAACATATTCCTAGCAATATAATTGCATGTGATAATAAAAATTCAACGTATTAAAATATACATATACCTATACGTATAAAAATATACTATACTTCTGAGATATAATTGTTCTCTATCTTCCCACAAAGGAAAGTCTTGCTTGAGGTTGCATGTAGATGTCCATGGGCGGCAGGAACTACTTAACACCAGGTGGCCTGCATGCTCGGTCCCTACTCCATATGTGCAGAACCTCTTAGTCCTCACGAATAGCCACGCATCTCCAAGCGACCTCGGGAAGTAGTATTAAGTTTCGTTTGAGGTTTTACGTACTTGCCCATGGGCGGTACGGTAGTGAACATTTAAAATGGCATTCATACAAAGTAATCGTAATGCGATTAAGAGTTGTAATATGTGTATCTCTATGTCTGTATGTGGCATCGTAACTCCTAAAAAAATGGACCTATTTTGATGCGGTTTTATTTTGTTTGATAGCTGCTTTAATCCAGATTATTCTTAGGTATGTTTACTGGAAATAAAGGCAGTGCTCTCCAAGATATTCAGCTTTCATTGTAACTAGTGACAGAATGTCAACAAATATTGAAGTCAAGAATTCCAAATATTGGTTATATATTTAATTAGTAGCAGGTTCTCGGGGGATTTTAAATATTTAATTTAATATTTACTTTTCATTTGAACATCAATAAAAGCTAGATGTAAAATTATAAGATAAATTTTTAGACACACGAGTCATACTTATTATGTGTTTATTGGGAGGAACTGAGCGGCCCTTTGTCGTTTAGACTCAATTAATATTGATTTGGCTACCAGGAACAATTTGGTATGAATTTAATTACACAATCAGTGGCCCGAGGCCTAATGTACCAGAACGTCCAATTGATCCATTTAAACCTTAGCTGTGGTACTTGGTATTACTTATATAATTATAAGTTACTAGTAGTTAGCCCGCGACTTCATCCGCGGAGACTTATTTCACCTTACACTCCACTTTTTGTACGTGAATTTCCTGTTGCTTTAAAGCTTTATTGTGACTTATCTATAATAATTAGATATATAGCCTCGCGGACTTATTTGTAGGAAATGATGAATACAATAAGCAGGCAGTCCATTATTTTATGTCTCATCAACAGTTTCGGCAGCGCACGCAAAAAAAAAAGATTTTTTTTATACCTTGCGTTACGTTATTGCAATTTGCGCAGGGATCCCTATTTTATGACTTCGAAATAAAACTCGACCCGCAGCTCACCTGCTCCCCAGTTAGCGCGTTTCGTGCGGGTAGTTGGTAATTTTATTGTATCGCTTCGAGGCTTTGCTTTTCCGTTTTCCTGTACGCGTTTACGATGACTTAATTTGATAGTTTTTCTGTACAAATCTACACGTTTACGATGAGAACATTTAAGTTTAAAACGTTTTCATACAATAAAATAAGTATGAATTTTAAGAATTTTGTCGCAAATATATTCGTAATAAAATATTCTCAAACATGTATGAAGTCTACCATACCAATCCACACTTAGCCAGTAAACTTCGGCTTAATCCTTGATGTTCAAATAGGTGACCCCAGACCAGCAGTAGGATCGTAAAGGATCAATGACATATTTTATTTGCTCCGTAAAAATAGCCATGGTCCGTGATTTCATCCACGTATAATATAAATGAAATCTTTACACTAAATAGCCTATAGTCATCCTCGTGAATGTAATCATCATACATAAAAATAATTTCTCAAATCCGACTGGTAGTTCCAAAGAATAGCGCGTCCAAAAAAACAAACATAAAAACTCCTTAGCTTTATTATATAGTATACAGATAAATAAAATTGAAGTGTCTGTTTGTAATATCAAAATAACTGCTTGGCGCAATATACATATGACAGTATAAACTGTATTTATAAAAAAAAGGAGTTCTTAAAATTTTGTTCCTCTGTCTTTCTGACTGTTTGTTCCGGATAATTTCCAAAACGGCTGGACTATTCTGACGGGACTTTCAACGGCAGGTAGCTAACTTTATAAGGCGTTACTTAGGCTGCTTATAGCTTCGAAAAAAATTAGGATTCCGTGGGAAAAAAATAAAATCCACGAAATTTAAGTCCAACCGGAGGAAGTCACGGTCATCAGTTAGTACAATATAAAAGTCACGTGATTCCTCCGCGACGGCTGTAAGCAGTGGCGGATCCAGGATTTATGTTTGGGAGGGGCTTGAAGTAGAATAGCATCAAATATTGTTATCGAGACATAATTCGAGTCATTTCTACGCAGTTTCGTGACTGATGACTTCAGAAGCTGGCCTGGAACCCGGGGTCCATCTTGCAATAGACTTTTTAATTTTTTAGGATTTTAATTTTTTCACGAGGGGTTGGATGATTTTGGGGGGGGGGCTTGAGCCCCCTAGATCCGCTACTGCCATAGTCTATGCTGGCTAAATGCGTGTTGGTAGTCTTCGCACACCTTTAAGAACATGGAACTCGTGAGTATGCAAGTTTCCTCACGATGTTTTCTTTCACCGAAAAGGTAAATGGCGATTAATTTTTTTAATCAAATGAAAAATTAGAGGTGCGTGTTTAAGATTTGAACCCGAATTCCAGGAGTAAAGTCCTGCAATTCTTAACTACTGGTCTGTCACTGCTTACACTTTCGCATATACTTAGGTTTCCGATTTATTTTGAATCTGTAAACCTCTGTATCTCCCACTAACGACTTACATACTCATATATCGCCATTTATATCACACAGCTGTTTCCTTGACAAGGGTTCACAGAGAGGTGGTAAAACCTACGAGTACCTAACATGATTAATTCGATGGAGCCCATCGACCAACGTCACATCATTAGTTTCTGTGGAAATGTTTAATTTCTTCTACACTTTAACATAAGACAATTTTTTTACTCCACGAATAGCACTCACGGCTAACCTCAGGTTAGCCTTCATTGACGTCCGTGATATTTTCGATGTCCAGGAATTTCAATCATCACTCAACGCGAGGTAACTACTTCCGTTGTAAAAATTAATTCGAATAATTTTAACTGTTGCGAATATTCTTGCCAACGCTTCCTCGATACGTCACCATACGATATGGAACACATCTTCATATTAATATCGGTAAAATAATAATCACTCCGAATGCAAGCTAAACGCGTGAGTCTAATACAATTACGTCTAATACAAATACGTCTAATAATTGACGCCCCCATGGCACTTAACTTTCAGTAAACAATACACGAACCGAAGTTAGAAGCAAAGCAAAGTTGAATATTGGAGCAACTAGAGGGTGTCTGATGTTTGTATAAATCAATATGACGAGCGCATGAGCCATCTATCTATCTGTCTATCGGTAAGTGCTCACCATTGCCTGTACATATTCGATAGTCCGATGTATCAAATCATCAGGAAATCGCCAATGCACAGATTAAACGCTTGAATTTGAGTTCAATGAATTCTCTAAAATATAATATTTTTATATTCTTTCATATGAATTCCTGGTATGAGTATATTGTTACTTTATTTGGGAGCTAACGGAAAAATATGTCTGGGCGATCCTTCGAGATAACTCTTAATTTAACTCTAATTATAAAGAACCCGATAATGAGTATAACTACTTGTCACTATAATGGCATCAATTAATATACATCCTACCAGCTTCTTATAACTTCGAGGTAATATTTGAATGATGCACGGGGAGTACGATTAGCTTGACTATTAATATATTTTTTTAATATTACAAAGTTAGCTAAATCACTAGCTTTCTCGATATTTAAATAGTTGAGATTCAGTTTAATCTGTTCAGTTCAGTGCCTTTTGACAAAGAATTCGCTTTATAGTTTCTCATAATTTTTGTAATAATAAATAATAATAAATACTGTTGTATACAAGACTTTTACGATTTTAAGCCTCATGCCTTTTTTATTAATACCAGTCCTGCTCATTTCCTTATTCGCGTTAATCTATAATTTTCCTTAACTGGTTCAATTATAATGTTTGTCAGCAGAAAATTATAGTTCAGCACTTATAGCGTTAAACCATCAATTCTCCGTTCGTGAACGTAAATTCCTATTTAATATATCTCTCTGTTACACTTATTTATATATTTTATGAAAGATTTTATCTGCCTGCGTCTTTGGCCATTCGATATTTTCGATGTAATGGTTTCTGTATAGTGCTCTTTTATTATTGTTGCAACACGATTGTGTATTAAATGGGGGCTAATATAAATGATAGCCTAATGGTTAAGAAATCGGGACCCTACTCGGGGGGGTCCGGAGAAAGAGTTTGTGCCTGGGCTCGATCCCAGGCACAAACCTCTGA
>DWTS01000167.1:0-12233 GCA_018250615.1 Oechydrus chersis rufus | reverse complement strand
GTCATTAGGAACGCTAACTTAATCAATATTAAATAAAACATTTCAACCATTGAAGCAAAAAGCACCCTTCCAACTCAAAAACTTGTTCAGGTTTTCTTAATGTATTATGAATCCAAAATAAAATATTTAATCAATCAGATAAAAAAAAAACATATGTTAAGCTGGTAAGATGATCCTAAGACAAAATAAACAAACAAAATGTATTTAAATTAGATTATGTTTATAAAGATAACAAAGTATATTTTCTATCACGTCACATTACTCTTTCTATGAATCACTTTGAACGTCCTACTGCTGTTTATCATATTATCTTAAACGATTGCAATGTGTTGTGTTGTTTATTATTTATTACACTATCTGCTACTAAAATAACAACAGAAAGCTTTACAATAACACTTCAAACAAAAACCGATATGGAGTTAGAATACAATAATCCTCTAATTGACGGAGCTTTAGACAACGTTATTAGAATGACTCCCCGTTTCAAAATACATAGATGGACGGTCTTTGTTACCGTCACAATAGATTTTTTCTGACTAAGTAATTATTCTCTTTTCTTTCCGTAACTGTTGAACATTTGGAAAGGCCGGAAATTGTAAATTATCTTTTACCTGCTACTCACTAGTTAAATTCTTTAGACTACTATTCATTCTATTGTGTACAAAAAAGGGAGTTCATCTGATATTTGTCAGTTACCTATTCAAGGATATTTATTACTGTCGATTGTTGTTATTTCTATTTTATAAAATTAGAAAAGGTTATTATGTTTTTAGTATTATTATAAACAAATACTTAACATGTTTGCAAGATAATTTATCAAATTAACTTTGTCAAGGGTTAGGTACCCTATTAGTTTGACTAATGTAGAGTATTGTACAGCTTTATTATGCATCACTTTAATGGAACGTTTGTTTTAAAATTACCATATTCCACGTAGGTAATGTGTATCAAATGCATAAAAATAATTAGACTGTTTCCTGATTGACAACACTGGGGTGTCTATATTTGGAGATGTTTTCTGTTTATATTTGGCCTGTATTCGGGGTTATTTTGTACTTTGAGGTTGTTCAACTCTGTTAGAGCGATCAAGGAGTGATGACTGATATAAAGAAATGATTAGTGTAGGATTACGTGAGTTTAAAAAATACTAATGATTTTAGCGTTTTCCCGTTCATTATAATAATGCACTTGTTTAAAATAGCAAAAACGTTTAATTCACTTTTAAAAGTAAACTTTGTAATTATACGAAATATTCCAATCATAAAACATTCCTCGTGCACCGAATTTCCATGTTAATGGCGCGAAGTCACGATAACAGTCCTTTACGAATCCCTTTTACAAAGTTTAAACGGTTTTTTGTCTCAAGATTTAAGTAGCCATATAATGTGCCGGAGTTTTTGGTTGATACAAAATAGGCTCTACACGAGAATGGTGTAGCGACCAACCTTCGTAGTCCGTTGAACCAAACACGTTGCTGTTTCACAAAAAAATAAACATCACCAATTGTCATACAACAAACCAGTCACTTTATTTATTCGAAAAGCATATAGCACGTTACAAAAATATTATCGAGTTATTAAAAAATATTTTTCATATAACAAGTTTTTGTATCGTATAGTTTCGAAGAAGTTGGACGCGTAATCCGTACACACATCCGTCGGGTGTGCCGGCCGGCGCAGAACTAGCCCGCCGGTTTCATTCTGTACAAAAGTTTTAAGTCATGGAGACGGCAAAGCTATGTCGCGCCTCTACAACTCACGCACACAGCCATGTTTGACACCCTATGCACAAACACGAAAGCGAGCTTCCAAGTTCACTAAATAGACGAACACAAACACTAATGCACGCCAACACCGTCTACCCCCTGTTCATGAGACGAGGGAGCGAGAGGGCAATATCAACAACGTATTTAAGAGTGTGCGTGCGAGGGAGAATTCGCTATTGAACAGATGTATATCATTTCACGCAGGTAAGTATTGAAAATGTTGGTGTGTACGAATGAGACGGCTTACAAATTTAGCAAGCAACGCCGGTCGCGTGAGAAAGGGACAGGAAGTGTTCAAGTCACCCACTATGCATTCCTTCCTGATACCGGCGCGCCGTCGTACCTTTCGATCGTTCAAGTGGCAGATGAAGCTTTCAGGGCTGTCAGTTTATATTTTATTTCACGATAACTTGGCAGTTTTTTGTTAACCTTGATCATACCGTATTTTACTCGAAGGACATAATATAGTTATTATGTACTATAGAGGTAAATAAATACATGTATTTAATTTTTTATCCTTTTAGGTAGGTTGTTTGTATGCTTATCAAATGAAAAAAGATATTGTGAATTTTATTATTAAATAATTACAAGTTTATCAACTTATACATGTTTATACTCGTTTGCATATTCATTAAGAAAAAATTCTTTCCATTCTATAAATAAAACACTTTATTTCAGGCTATATTTATAAAAATACCTACAAACGCTAAATTTAATAGACCTAATTAACCTTTAATTAAACTGACGCAAAAAATTAAAGATGAAGGTCAAGTTAACCCTGTCAATTAATCTTTGTTACAGATAAAACTAATTTTAGAAGTGTCAACCCTATAGATATGTCACAGAGTAGCAGGTACAAAAAGGGAATACATGAGGTAACTGCACAATTTGGTGGAATCTTTACGCATAGTCTATTATTTTTTTAAATTTGTATATAGTAAAAATTTTGACAGTAAAGGCTTAATATAGACACGCACACTGTGTCATATGACCTTACTATTTTTTTAAGTATTAAAATAGATCTTAACGGTTTTCCTAGATAATTGGGTATATTTAACAACATATTGCACAATTTGTAGCCTGTATGACTCTACCGGGGCATTATCACCAGTAAACCGTGAATTTTCCCGTGAAGCAATTTTCGTGTCTTGGTTGAACGATGTGAATGTCGGCTACACTTTTATATGAGGCAAAGATCTTAGTCCTTAAGAGAGACGCCTCTACTTGCGGTCTCAACTAGATTAAATCTTACTTGAATTGTCCGTCCATGGGTGTTATTGACCACTTAACACTAGGTGGCCTGCATGCTCGTTCGCCACTCCAATAACATAAAAAATATATCCCATAAAAGTGTCAACCCTGTACAGAGATGTCACAGAGTACCGTAGAGCAGAGCTTGTACCTGACAAAGTAGATAAGATGCACTGAATTTGGCCAAGTGTCTTAACTGTAATTGTGTAGTTTTTTTAAAATTTATAATAGAATCGCATTTGTGTATCTAGTTTATGCCCGATTTTACCTAACACGGCGAAGTAGGTACAGTAAAAGTCGAAGCCAGTCTGTTGGTCAGTAGTACTGACTCAGTACCGATGGCAACTTTACCAGAACTTTTCAAAAGGGAAGTTTGGAGGCAACTTAAAAAGCCATGTTTTTACACTGTTACTCCATTTTTCAATACAAAGTTACTGTAATTAACCTATATCGAACAAAATACCGTTAACTTTATCCGATACAACTCAAATAATACCAAGAAATAAAATAAATAAAGACTACCTATGTACAACAGGCCACTTTTTGGTTGCCGCCAAAACTATAGTTGTGTTGAATATTTTGTCAGTTAATTATATTAAGGTAAGGTACATTTGATGAAACTTCATACGTCCTACACAATTTTTTCATAGGTGTGTGAAGTTTACCAAACCACATTTATCCAACGTGGTAGACTATGTCCTATAAAGAATAGGACATAGTCTACCACTTCTTCTAAGAGGAGATCCGAGTCTAGCAGTGGATATAATATTATCAGCAGTACTAATTTCTGATTAGGTAAGTAATCGCTGCTCTGGTCTTGTTAGGGTAAGGGAGAGACGAAATAGAAGAACCACCGTAGGTCTATAAATTTTTTTCTAAACCTGCAAGGTTCCAACAAGTTTACAACATCCAACAACGTAACACGACTATACAAACAACACTGTAACATCACAAAAAACTTGTATGAAAATAATACTCTCGCCCAGCATGAGTCCTTAAGGCAACATAATTTTGTTTATAAAAAGAAGTCCGGTGAATTGGTGGGTATCAGAGAGCGTCAAGCGAAACACTTCTGCGAAACCGGAGCCTCCGCCACCGCGCACCGGGCCGACGCTAACTCGCTCCGACACCATATCACAATATACAATATGTTTCCTTACCCGACGCACAAATTAGTATTATGTTTACACCTCCCTTTTTATGCCTTTTTCATTCTTTACTAAACGTGACAGCTCGACTTCACCCAGTTTCCTACCAACAATGCGGAGTTAGAATCCTCACGGTTTTAACGTTGTCACCCGTCAAACTTTTATCGGATACGACGTGGCGATCGGTTGAAAATACAAAAAAAATACACTTGAAATATGACGTGTTTTTGACAGCTTGACACGGGTAAAGTGTTCGCGGTACACTTCATTAACTTTTCGGGTCTCAGAAATCCCTAGTGCGAGGCTGTGGTTTCCACAAAAATTCAAATTGAGACGTGTTTCGCGTCCGCCGAAGCTAATATGTATGTATAAACTACAAGAAATTGCTTCATAACTTTGTTTTGAAAATACAAAAGCGTACAAAGGACTTTATGGCAAACATATTTTTCTTTAATCTTCACTACATTTTTCATCGTTTAAACGTGTCTGTTTATTCGTACAAAGCGATAAACCTTCGGGCTGCTAGACAATTTCTCCAACAAGCATCTTTATCACGATACGAATACCTCGGATAAGACAGCCTCTATATTTTCGCTCTGTGCCATAATATAAAAATAGCTGCTTATTTTATACTTACTTTTTCATGGGTAAAATAATAAGTATGTACAAAAAATTTACTCGTATGATGAGAATGTGGCGCAAATCCTTACGATAGTTTCAGAATTTGCTTATAATTTCATCAAATTAAAAATAAAATTTAAAAAAAGACATTTTTGGTATTATATTTTATTTCTAAAATAGTTCCTATCATTATTAGGTAATAATAATAATAATAATAATATATTTATTGAAAGTATAAATTGCAGCCACATAAATTACAGCCATTACTTAAGCTATACTTACAAAAGTACATAAAAGAGGAGGCTCTGACTTCTAAACTAGGCAGAGCCTGTATCTTAGAAATCAGCGCTCTTCACAGATATGTGTTGTAAAGTAATAAACATTGGCATACAAAGAAAAATGCTTAAAGTACATCTATTATAAATGTGAGTGAGAGAAAACAAAAGTAAATTAGAAAATAATAAGTGGGTGATTGTGTATGTGCGTGCGTGCGTATGTATGTGTATATATGTATGTGTGGGTGTGTGCGCGTGGATGTGTGCGTGTGTTTGTTTTGTCTTATTAATTATATGCTTACGGACAGAAGTTCCTCTGTAGATTTATAGTTAAGTTTCAACAGCCATTTCATTAATTTTATTTTGCAATCGTATTTATTTAATAAGTGAATATTGATGCCTTTATTAATTTTATTGTACAAAATGGAACTGATAATAAAATATTGTCTTTTTGCGTGTGCTGTTCTATGCTGTTCCACATTACATACTGTATGATGCCTACGTTTGTTAACTATACTTAAATTTAAGGGAGTATCGGCATGTTTACGTAATATAACCGTTAGAATGTAGAGCTGTCTCACAGTTAAGTTTTGGGTATCAGAGTAGAGTGCTGTAGTGGAATACCGAAAATGTTTAAAGCTCATAACTTTTAGAACCGCTCGCTGTGCTCTTTCTAATTGCATCATTGAAGATTTATTTGCTGCTCCCCAAGCTGAAATACAGTATGTGAGAAGTGACTTACAAAGAGAACTGTAGACCATTTGGAGTGTTTTTTTATCAGCCAAATGTCTTAGTCTTTTGAATAAATATATTAATTTCCTAATACGACCTGTCAATTGTGTAATGTGCGATTTCCAATTCAGGGTATTGTCTATATTGACACCAAGGTACTTTATTGTTTCTGTTCTCTCTATTGGGGGACATACACAGGAATTACTATTAGGTATCGGGCAAGTGTGCAATTTAATAGTATACGAGTCAGTCGGTTGTGTGGATTTTGTTAGTGAGAAGGTAATGAATTTTGTTTTGAGAATATTTAATGTCAATAGATTAGAATTTAGGTGTTTAGATACCGTTCTTAAAGCGTTTTCCGCCATACAATGTACTTCTTCCCAAGTAGGACCATATACAACTAGTGCCGTATCATCTGCGTACGTAAAGATCCTACTGTTTGGAAGAGATATCTGGCACAAGTCATTTACATATATTTGAAATAACGTAGGTCCCAAAATACTACCTTGAGGTACTCCATACTGTAGAGAATTAAGGTTACTGACCATTTTTTCAATCTTTACACATTGGGAGCGGTTACTGAGATAATCTTTGAACATTTCCAGCGCTAGACCACGCACTCCCAGTTTTTCCATTTTTGTCAGAAGGGTGGGGATACAAACGGTATCGAATGCCTTGGAAATATCTAAAAAGATCGCGAGGCATTTGGATTTCTCGTCAAGCTTTCTTGAAATAGCCTCAGTCAGCGATATAACTGCATCTTCTGTAGATTTACCTTTGCAAAAACCGAATTGGTTTTCAGAAATTAATTTATATGATTCCAGAAATTTTACAAGGCGAACATTAAGAATTTTTTCCAATATTTTGGACATAGCTGGAAGTACAGAAATGGGTCTATAGTTGGTTATGTTACTAGTATCTCCTCCCTTATGTATTGGGTGCACAATAGCTTTTTTGAAATTATCCGGGAATCTACCAGTCTTGATCGACAAGTTACAGATATGTGTGATAGGAGGAGTCAGGGTATCTAGACAGGCTTTAATAAAGTAAGGGGGTATATTATCATGTCCTGTAGCACAGTCATTACGAAGACCAGATATTATATTGGAGATCTCAGAGCTGTCTGTTTCTAGTATGGCAAATGAGTTACACGATTTAGGCATGTTAATCTGGTATTGCAAAGAGGGAGAAGATTCAGCTGAAATTTTACTAGCTAGGCCTTTACCGACATTAACAAAGTAGTTATTGATCATATTTAGTGTTTTGTTTACGTTACATGATAATTTTAATAAATCAGTAGCGGGACGTGAAACAGAGCAAAGATTACAGACCCTCTTTATTGCATCCCATATTTGTTTAGGGTTATGAATATTTTTTAGAAGTTCAGTTTTCTCGTAGCTATGTTTTAATTTTTTTAAAAGTTTGTTGCAAAAATTTCTGTATCTAGTATAGGTTGTTTTAAGTATATGATTATCAGGATCTTTTTTAGTATTCAAATGCATTTTATCCCGGTTTCTTATGCATTTTAGTAGTCCCGGGGTTATCCAGGGTTTTATATTTCTTTGTTTTCTAGGAACTGTAATTATTTTCTCGTGTGTTTTTATGATGGAGGAGATAGAGTGGACAAGTTTATTTGTTGCTATGTTAGCGTCATCGCATAAGAGTATATCACTGTAATCTGTGTTATTTATTTCAGCAACTATGGCTGCAGCGTCCAGTTTAACTCGAGTGGTATAATTTATTTTATGGTTAAATACAGTTTCTAGGTTTAATAAGACTGGATTATGATCGGTGATATAAGAATCAAGAATTAGGACGGTTACATTCAGATGAGTACGGAGGAGGACATGGTCTAAGCACGTTTTCGAATGTGTTGGTGAATTGTGTGCCGGTAAAAGTCCAAGAAAAGCAGCTAAATTTAAATATTCGTCACTGTTTTTTGTTTCTAGAATATCTATGTTTATATCACCAATAACAGAAACAGTTTTGTAGTTAGATAGATCTGAAATTACTTTCTGTAGACTGTTTAAAAAATTTGTAGTGTTTTTAAAGCAGAAGGGACGATATATGGAAATTATAGCGATATCGTTGTTGACAATACAAACTAAGCAATTAGCATCTTGAAAAGGTGGTTCATATATTGTGTAGTTTGATCCACATTTTACGTAAACTACAACACCGTCATTTTGATTGAAGTTATTGGTTGTATGGCGTGATTGATACCCGATTAGAGCCGGTAAGTAAGGTGTTTTGTTAAGCCAGCATTCCGACAAAATGATGATGTCGCATTCAAAGTTAAGTTGGTGAAGTAATAATTGTAGTCCGTCGATGTTACACTTTATGCTTCGAATATTCAAGTGTAGAATGTTAAATGAATTATGATGATTGTTTATATAATGAACGCATTGTTCCGGTTTACACATAAAGGATTTTGATATTGAGTATGTTTCTATTTCAGAGGTTATATTATTTGTAACGTTCATTATGAAGACTAAGTATTGTGTTCATGTGCAATATGTGTGTGTGTATGTGTTTGTGTGTGCGTGTGAAAGCGAGAACTTATATATTTATAACTTGATGTAATATGTAATAATAATAATACATAGCAGGCAAATATTTACGATAATATTAGTAAGCTAAAATTGTATGTGTATATATGTGTACTATTTATGTATTCATGTAGGTAATGTACCCCATTTATTTTAAGGTTTATTCGCCTAATACACACAGTGGGTAAAGTTTGACTGAGTATTTTACTAAAACAACTTACAAATAATATGACTTTGTATATTAACTATTAAAAGGAATTAAAGAAAATGAATAGGTATTATGTGTATGTAATATACACTGTATTGTATACGTGTATATGTATTGTATTAAGTATATGTGCGAGTACTCATGTGTTCATGTAATGTAACCAATTTATTCTTAAAGTTTATTTACCACATAACAGATATCAGGCGTTTACGAGTATTTTACTAATATAACTTTATAAATGTTTACTTAGTTAGTTAACAAATAGGGAAAAAAATAATAATAAAAAAAAACACAATATTAATAAAAGAAAATAAATTGTGACGTTGCTATCAGGCTCGCATTTTCAAATCTATAAGAAAGTTTTCAGACTTAACTAGGATTTGGTTGGAGTGTTCATTTTTTCTAAGGAATATCCGACCATTCGTCGACCAACAAAATTTATATTTGTGTTCTTTAGCAAATTGGCGTGCTAAGTAGAATACTCTTCTTGTTTTATTTGTAAGATGCTCTGACACGTAGATAGGAACTCGTACTCCAATAATACCAATACTCTCTGTACTCAACTTATCCGGGGCTGAACGTTTGACATTAAATGACTTAACAGATTGCAAGACGCAGTTTTTTAGAGATACAGACAAGAATTCAACAACGATTGTACCATTAGGCCCAACTTTGTTTGGTAGACGATAAACATCACGGATGTCAGCTGGGTGTACTTCGACACTGACAGCCTTACAGGTGTTTATAACTGTTGCTATAAGGTCGCCGAATGACTCCTTTTCCTGGCCCTTTGGGATGTTACGTAGTTCTATGGTACTTTTAAGACACGAGCGCTGTAGGTATTCAATATTTTCTTCCAATTCCTGGATACGAACCTGGTTAGTGGAACACTCCTGTTCTAAAATGTTTACTTTATTTAATATATCATTGTATTGGCAAGACAGAACTTCTACTGACTTCTCTATTTGTAAATTTGTATTTTTCACTTCTAGTAATGAGTTTTTTATATCTGTGATGTCTTTTTTAAGGATGGATCGCTCTTGTTCACTAGATGCTATCCAGTTCGATATAATTAGTTTAACTTCTTCTTTAAATTGACGTATTTCATCAATAATGTCATCATCAGAACGTGGTCGCTTTTTGCGAAGCTGTATATGTAAAGGAGGAGTTCTATCCCTGTCGAGTTCCGGGTCCGAGAACGACGAGTTTCTTTCGAGCGACATTAATAATATTTCAATATTTCTAAGTCCCCAGATGTGGTTATTAGCGTGCGGTAAAATAGTCAGGCAAGTGTCGTAGCGTATTACGAGATCGCGAGAAGAAGGTTGTAAGCGCCCTAGGATCGCCGTACGCTTACCCGTTTCACGATACAGTTCTCACTTATGTAGTTTGTTGTAGGTAGCTAATTGTTTTCAAACTTATTTGTTTAGGCTAATTACACTTTTATTTGCTATCACTACACTTTTCACTTATAACAACGTGTAGTATAATCTAAAAGCAGAGTAGGAATTGCAAAGATTAAACATAAATGCCGTTTTAACTGCTTATTTTAGAATTTCTATGAAGAGCAAAAAATAACGTGACTTATTGCGTTGCCGGTGACAGGTGACAATATATGGTATATTTATAGGTATATTTACTTTATATGATTTTAATTTTTTTAGCCTAAGTCTAATTCTAACGATTGCTTACAGTTATACATATTTATAAATGTTAAAGTATCAATTAGTAATCTAAGAATTTAAGAGTTATTTTCACAATAAAACGATGATCTCATTAAATTATACCCTTTAAATAATGCACCCCAGTATTACGTTCAATTGTTTTGACATAACGCGTCTGAATGTGGAAATGAAGAGAAAGAGGCGTATGGTTCTTAAACACGAAATAATGACGATGCATTGTGGCTTTCCAGGATCAAGTAAGTCGCCATTATATTTCTTAGAAGAAGCTTGACAATGGCGTACCAGGGCTTTGCTGACAGCGATACAATAAGCAGCTGTTCTCCGTTTATTTTGTGGAAGCTGCACAGTAAGACTTACGGCGAATGACGTAATGCTACCTGTCCCTAAGATTTGCCAAAGAAATACTCTCGCGACGTCATTTCTTTACCTTTCATATCCCTTTGTATTGGCTAGGCTACTCAGATCTGATGTAATCCCTAGACGTCTCATTTGTCGAACGAATTCGAAATAAAAATGATACTACTCTGGGGATAGTCAACCTGTTATCTGTAAGAGGAAAATATCACGTAGAGCCAGCTTTATTGTACGGCCAGCAAAAATTCAGAATATGTACGCTAAAGTAACAAAATGTGGACAGGCGATGTAGATACTACCATCGCATCATTCGCGTATTTCTATGAATTTTTATGCGAAAACACGATGGGCAATCGTCCGGCCGGTTGCCGTGTGGTCAAAAATATAGCGAATTTTGCAGCGAATGTCTGGAATATAATAGTAGCAATAACAAAAGTGAATCGAGCTGACCATTGATTTGGATTTTACGGCAGCCACCAAAAAGATGAGTGCTTTTGTGTCGTGTCCGCAAAAGTCTGGCTACTGGATGTCAATCCAACATTTCGTCCAACTGCTATGTAAAGTTCTATGGAATTATTGCGTCAGCACGCTGCCGACATGAATACTAAAGGATATGTCTATTGTTGTGATTGTCAGTTCGGCAACTTCACAGATTAACCTGCGGCAGCAAAAAGTAAAGAAACAAAAATAAAAACTAGATAAAAAATATGCCTGCCTGCAACCGTTTTAATGGCCCACTGCTGAGCACGGGTCTCTTCTCACAAGTGGAGAAGGCTTGGAGCATACTCCACCACGCTGCTCCAGTGCGGATTGGTGGACTAAAAATATGCATTTATGGTAAATTCTAAACAAAAAAAATACATGGTAGATTCTAAGTTGGTCAGAGTTCGCAGCCCCTGCTTAATAAATGTCCGAACAGAGTGGGCGGTCACTGCCAGACGCTAATGTAACATATGTACGTCTAACACTCACGTCTATCATAGTTTAACTTTAAGCTTGCAGCACTATATTTGAATCTTACCATAGTTTATAGTTTACATTTTAATATATTTTTTTTAATATAAAAAGATTTTTTTCACGTATAATAAAGTATGCCAGCGATTTTTAATATTGTCGCCACAAGTCACATATTTCACAAAATAATATTATTATTATTATGGAAGAGTTTTAAGGGTAATGTATCGTGACTCGTAGTTTAAGAAAAGTTGTTTGCTGATAAAATTAAATAATGATTTTAAATACATAAGGTTTCTACTCAATATTTAACAACATTTATATGAATGAACCTTATCCAACTTCAACCTGGGGTACCTACCTTGAATCGTCGATTGAGAATGCTGTGGAATAATAACAACACATTATCTATGAGAGGATTGCATGGTCATTTATTAATTTATTTTATTGAATATAGCCAAAAACTACCTTCAGCATGCAATGAATGTAAGCAAGTGTAATAATAAACTATTATATATACCTTTTATACAAATATCTTAATAATTTAAGCAATAGGTACTATGGTTTTTTTTTCAAATGCCACGCTTCGTTGACGGTTTGTATAATTGTCAGCGAGTATGATCCGAATAGGGTCCGTCAGGCTGTTTAATGATGAATAGTGTTTTATATAAAATAATAAAATGTAATAAGG
>DWTS01000166.1:0-12235 GCA_018250615.1 Oechydrus chersis rufus | reverse complement strand
TGGTAGAACGGTTATGGTTTGACCGGGGCAGTATCACCGCCACACCTATTTCTTCCGTGAAGAAATTTTTGTGTTTCGGTTGAAGGGTTTGGATGCCGGCTTCACTTTATCCGAGGCTAACACCGTAGTCCTCAAGGATAGCGACACATCTACGTGCGACCTCAGGCTGGATTAGTCTTGCTTGAAGTTGTACGTGGATGTGCATGGGCGGCAGTGGCCACTTAACACCAGGTGGCCTGCATGCTCGTTCGCTACTCTATAGCAAATAAAAAAAATTGTGTGGTCATGAGTTAACATTGCCAGCAAACAATTTTTTTAGACAAGTGCTATTTCTGTGTTACCATTTTTTTAGTAGCCTACTAGGCTCTTCTACGTATGTATTTTCTATCCGTCGGGTAAATAATCTAAATCTATGATAAAGATTTTATGGTAGTAAGATTATTGTGAAAGGTGTAATCGCATAATAAGACAACATTAAGTTTGATTGTTTTTAATGAGGGCTTTATAGGGTGCAGTAAAACCTATTTAAGGCCATATCTTAAATTACAAGAGCCGTGTAGCGGAAATTATAAGAAAGGTTACTATTAATTGTACAAGAAACGAGTACCAGGCTATTTACGTAAAGAGCTAGACTTTGCGACTAACAGTCTTTAATTGTCGGGCAAAAATGTTGCGTAGATATGTTGCAAAATTCTCTTGGCGCTCGCAAAAAATTGCTTTCAAGTAAAAACTGACATACCTAACCACCGAGTTGTCTTTATATGGAAAAAACTGACAGGATATCATAACCCAGTTAGACGACGAATTACTGGCAAGTAAATGATCATTGCAACATTTCCATTTTACATTTTATGTGTCGAATTTGTCGCATGTGTTAACACAAGGAGTGGACACAATCCCTTAATTGGTATAATGTTGGTAGAACTGCCAATGGTACCTACCTACCTAACACACCGATTTCTACCTTAATAGTGCTGCCGAGACTCAGTTTAAGGGATGTGGTCAAAACAAATACTGACATATGGCTTGACAATTATTCCTTGTAACGTAAGGGTAACAGGACATCTGTGGTCGACTATTGTTAGATGTCGATTGGATGGTCGATTTATTTATTTATTTAAACTACCAATATGTTACCACGAAGTTAAGATCTAAGGTATCGAAATTGACTTAATTTCAGGTACATACATAAGTTTCAGGTGGTCACATCTTGCAAAAGATAGTAACAGTACGATACAGTTACAGTATAGATATAGACGAAAATAATGGATCCCAACAATTAAAAATAAATAGACGGCTTATGTCCCCAGCGTACTTCATATCAAGTGTACTCGGTTTTTCGTTACTATGTACCACAATAATAATCTGAAATTCGTCTGTATCTACAGATATTGAAGTCGGACGATTTTTGGTAAAATAATACTTTTTCTTATATGATGATCGTCTCCCAGTGTGTACGATATAACACAAAGACTTCTTTTTGCAAAAGTGGTTTTCTCTTTACATTTTCGTTTCGTTTAAAACTTCTTATCGCTATTGTAAAAGCAGATAAATAGAAGGTGTTTCCGTTTCCTTTTGTAGTATTAAGACCGGTATTAAAAACAGATTACAGAATGGTATTAGAAACGGAACAATCATTAATTACCGTGATTTCGATTAACAGCAGAAGAAGAAACCTTTTTTAGGAATCTTTTAGCTCAGTAATTTAAATAAAACCAGCTTAATCATAATAAGTACCGTTACAATATATCTATATTATTTATTGTATCGGTGATAGGTAATCCCCGTAGGTTCTCGATTCTTTTGTGTTACTAACCGGTAGTAAAACAGGTAGAACAACAAGCTATTAGCGTGAAATAATAAAAGGAAAAGGATTATACAGACACGCATAAAGACAAATTGGCAAACAAAATTGTATTTTTATGTAACAGTTAAGACCAGGTAGCCTGCATGTTTTCCTTATTATTGTTACACGAATTTAGCCAAAAATAATGCCTGCCGACTTCAGAGGACATTCTATAATAATAAGTAGGCAAGAGCCCAATATAAAATTTCATCCCCTACTTTTCCAGCTTGAGGTATTTTAATTTCTTTCAAGATTAAGCATTGTGCATCCTTGATAGATACTCGTACATAACACAATTTAAAAAAAAAATTAAAAGCTATGGACATTTTCATTCCCTAATTTATCATAATTAGGTGTCGTGTTTTCCAAAATAGCCAATTAATGAGTTCCGAGGTAACATAGTACATAAGAATATACACCTAAATTGTAAACTTCTTTTTTTTAGTCCTTTAAAAATATATTAGGTACATCTGTATTATAGGAGGTAGACTACCGATGCATGACGCCCGATGTCTATCTGCGGTAAAACGTCACATGTATTTTAAACCTTGTTAAAACCTTACAAACCGACAGGTGGTAGAACGTTTATGATCCGATCTGAGAAGTATTATCGACACACCCACCTTCTTATGACATAAAACTCAAAAAGGATATTCAGAAATTCCACTCCAAAAGGATCAATTTATTTATGGTTGCCAGTTTATTTCCTCTTTTGAATCCAAATTCACGCTTCTTTATTATAACCGTCTCGCGCTTTGTTTTGCCTGGTGCGGGTTGGCAGTTCGTAAGAGTTCCTTGACATTATTTTAGCTTGGTGCTACACCTCGCTTCATTTAAAGTTTTTAACCCATGTTATTTTATCCCATAGTCATTACGTTAAAAAAATATTTTCTGCCATTCTTTGTGTGAAATAAACGCTGAGAAGGTATTTATTTGAGAGTAAAAAGAAGTATTTTTTCACCGTGCGTCCCCAACTATCTCAAATGTTTACGAGTAATTTGGGGGTATTACGGGTAATTTAGTAATTTCGCGTACAAAAGGGAGTAAGTACTTAATTGGTGTTTCTTTTACAGGATTCGAGATACCGCGATGTGGGCGCTAATAGCTCTGGCCGTGGTGGCGGGGGTCTCGCGCGCTCACTCCGCGGGCTACTGTTCCACAAACACCTTCCCCACCAACACTTCGTGGATGCATTTCACCAAGGAACCCGTTCCGTTCGAATACGGCTTTCAGGAAAAGTTCAAAAGCATCCACTGCTGCGTGAAAGGATACAGGAGCATCGAATGGTAAGTGTGAATGTGAGTTCTGAAAATGCTACATTTTTTTTAAGTTTAGCTGCGGTTGCAGTTCTTGCGGCAACATTACCACGTGGTTTTAAATGTGTCGTCACAATACTATTCCTTTTTTTGCTTGATTGAATGACGGATTGATGAAAACAACTTAACTATCACATACTTATGGCAAGATAAAAGAGGTCTGGGTCTGGTCTGCATTGTAAGTCTTTTTATATATCTTGAGATATGGGCATGTGTGTCCTATTCGTACCCATGTGCAGAAATTGATTGATAATGTCAAATTTCTAATAGCGGCATAAAACACCCAATATCAGCAGCTGCTTTTTAGTACTAATATTATGTAAAAAATAATAATACACTGATCAAAATTACACTCACGACGATATGATTGCCATGTAAAACGTTTTCGATGAACAATGCGCAGGCGCAGGTGTGGGGACGCCGTATATAAAAACTCTTGGAAATTTCGTCCATTGTGTTCGCGAATAAAATGATAATCGCCTTCAGTGCGACAATGCCCCCGTGTACCTACCTAACCGTGAGACGTGCACTATACATGAAAATATGCAAAATTATGCCCCAAACGCATACCTATATCGAGAATTCGAGATTGATTCCGATCAATATTGAAATCGATTCAAATTTTCACTTCGCTTTGAATTCAAATTGTTTGTTTTTTGCTCCTGTATTATGAATAATATTGCCACCCTCACGTGACAGAGAATGCATTACAAAGATATTCAGCCTTTATTATTCAATAATGTGTAAATAAATTATGTGTAGCTAAGGGCTGGAGCAAATACGAATAATATATTCGATATTATCTCATGTATAAAATGGTCGCTGCGCCCATACCATGCATACCTGCCCGTCAAGCCTCAATATGTAAGAAATCAATTAATAGTATCAGGCGGTAATTTGCGGAAGTCCATGTTATCAAAATACCAGGGTTAGTAGGTGTATACTCTACGACTTTGCAAATGCAATCAACCGTCGTAGAGGTTGACTTACCTGGTGATGGCGCTGTTTTTTTGCGAAACACCGTTGTTGGTGAAGGCACGAGTATGGTAGTGTATTCTTTTATTGATTGCGTATGCATGTCCATTGCGGGAGATGCTTTTGAAGTATACACCATTATACACGTCGGTCGTGGATTATTGTAATGTAGTTTAATCCTAATTTGATATTAGAAGTCGTAATTAATCGTACTAGAGGTGTGTCTAGTCTAAATGACTTTATGAAAATCTCTTATCATTGAACATCGTACCAGCATCTCTACCATACCCCATTATTTTAATCTTAGCGCATCACAATGTTGAAGAGATATATTACTGGATGCGCCGCCATTGTCAAACACATCCGAACCACGTTCTGGCACGTTTAAATTTTAAATATTTCTTCCTAATCTTTCTATATTATCAGCAGCCCCTTGGAAGTCCATTGCTGACGTAGACCATCCCTAAACGGCGCCACTCCGACCGGTGCCTCCATAGTTTAAATAACATTATAAATAGTAAGTAACATTATAGTAATATAACATTATATCTATAGGAGGTTATTTATTGTTAGGATTGAACACATTATGCCGGGCATTACACCTTTGACGAACTCAAATATTATTATTATTAAATTAAGTTTTCGACTGTTATAATAACTTATGTCCATCTACTAAGCTACTCGTATTACCATCAGTTGGCTTAATACTGGTTGTAAATCATTAAATTTTACAAAACACATTAGACATAGATTTGATATCTACAGTTAAGTTAAGTATTATTAAAATAAATTACGCTGCATATGTTTTATCTCGTAGATTGCATTGCAAATGTATACAGAGCAATAACAAGAAATGCAAATTAGGTTTTATAACAAGTCAATTTACTTGTGCGCGCATTATGAATTACCTACTTGCCTGAGACCTGTTACTACTAACAAGTTAAAGTTGGCTATAGTGGTATAGGCAAGCTATTCTACTATTCTTGCCCTTGGTGTATCTCAATCATTGCATTTATGATGAATTTAGATATAGATATTTAGATAGATATAGATAGAGATTTTATTGTGTATTAGACCCCCGGCCCCGTCTCAACTCTCAACCCGCATGGGACATGACTTAAGTGAAAAGAACACCATGATTTATTTTCCACCATTTAAAATAATGATTATAATTAATGTACGAACTGATAAATAATAGGGCTGCCTAATATTATAGGCTTATATCTGTACCTATTCCCCCCTTAAAGACAAAAATACTGTTGTTCTCAGGTATGTGTTGATGATCTTCTAGTAACGTACCTAATATCTAATCGCAACACATTGTTATAATCGAACGTAACAAATATAAAATCAGTTGTCACGAGTGCGTTGTAAAATGAGACGAAACATCGAAACCATATCAGGCCGCTCGCTTATCCATGACAATAATTTAAAACATGGCATGAACGGTGCACCTGAGTGGAAGCATGCCGCGTTCCCAGAAGTGCTGATTGCTCTCGATACACTCATACGAGTAGTAGGTACCGCACACGTACGTAGATTGCCAGTTCGCTCGCTCATTCGCCGAGTATCGGTTACACGTCACCGGATTTATCAGCGACTAAACATAATGGTGCTTAGATATATGTCTTTTTTATGTTATAGTAATAGCGATGCATGTGCGCCACCTGTTAGGTTAAATCCGTCCACCCATGTACAACCCCAAGCAAGACATAATTATACTTGAGGTCGCAAAATAAAATACGTTGCTGCGCTTAAGGACTAATGTTGGTCTCGTTTAAATGTTTCTGTCCCGAGCCCAAAAATGGGGCAGTAATGGGTTGATCACAATACAGCGATAATTAAGTTCTAAAATGCAAATTTCGAAAAACTAGACGTGTGCATTAAAATTCGAACCCGAGGCCACGCAGTGGAAATAATAATCCCTAAGCAATAGGCTACACAAAATATTGTATATCGCGTCAATAACTTTTGTTTTCGGTACTCGTCTATCGCTGTCGTCTAGATAATTTATCTTAACATGTTTTGATAATTAATCATCTAAACTAGTCGCTACGTAGGTTTCTGCCGACATACTGTCTCGACTGACTCATAGCGAATCGAGAGTTACAAGACGTCTTGATGGCGGATAATTTAATTATAATGTATTAGCACCACTCACTTTCCATTTCACACATTTTAATTTGATATTTCTGAATTTTAATATGCCTAATGTAAATAAATCCGTAACGGAATAGATAATTAGATATATAATATATAAAAATATATAAAGATCTCGTTTCACGGTCACGGTTATTTGTGGTCGATCTCATCCAACATGCCCGACCGATTTTTGTAAAAAGAAATAGCGTATATTTGGTAGGTATGAGGATAGGTCGTTAACTTTAATAAAATTTGTACCAGTAGAAATAATTAACAGAACAATATTTGGCGAGAGTCTTTTTAGCTATAATCTAGTTGATGCCCGTGACTTCGTGCGGGTGGGTAGAATTAATTGTCATGGTTTTTTTTTTCTGAGGAACCGTATTTTTTTCAAAATAAAAGTAGCCTAACTTACGCCTTATAACACCAGTTATCTATCTGTGAAACTCCCGTCAAAATCGGTCTCGATATTTCGGAGATATATCGGAACAAACACAGACAGACAGACAAACGAAAACGTTTATAACTGCTCTTTTGGGGAAAGTTCCGTGTATACTTTAATATGCATGTTATTCCCGGCTGTTATTTTGACATTACAAACAGACACTTAACATTTATTTATCTATACAATAAATAATACGCTCTCCTGTTAACCTAGCGTTTTTGACATGTCGCTTTATACTTAGGGGCATTCGATATGTTTACTTCTATAGTACACATAATATTATGTTTCTATGAAGTCGTGATGATATTTTTAATTGATTTGCAGAAGCAAAATAACTGAGACATGCGAAATGTATCTTCAAATAGCAAAGACTAACAGAACTGTATGACGCAAACATTTACAAACATCAGAAGCTAAGCATATTTTAAAACTTCCTACATGCAATAAATTGAGCTTTTATTATTTATTGCTTGATATAAGGATTTATAGTATTGTTATTTTTACCCCCGACACAAAATGTATGTTTGACGTCTCACTAACGAATCTAACAAATGGGCCGAATTTTGATGTCATTTTTTTTTTTGCATAGAGCATAATAAATGTCTTAACGCTTACTACCTCTATGTTTTTTTGTTTGATGTTTTGATCGAGATAGTTCTTACCTATGTTTTCTGTAAATAAAAGCAGTCATTTCCAAGATATTCAGCTCTCATTGGAACTAATAATAAGAGAAAATTTTGTAATTCAGTATTTAAAATTTTGGTTGTTTGGTTTTAGTAGCAGTTTCTATATGTGTCAGGGGGTTTTTAAATATGCAATTTAATGTTTCAATTAGTATAATACATCTGTACGATTTTTTCCTTTGGGAAGCCAAAAACATGGAATATACAATGAACATTTTTCATTGAAGCTATAATGAATAGGTATTCATATAAAATATATACTAATCCGCATAAAAACTACGAAAAAAAATTGGTAAAGTATGTTCCACCCAGGCTATACCTACTTATGGGCAGAGAGAGAGAGAGAGACCCTTGCCCAGAAGTGTGAATGCATATAAAAAACAAGATTTATGAAAAAAAATGTGAGGGAAAATCGAAAAAAAAAACTTTCATAGTTACAGATGATTTTTGTATTTGCCAATCTGGCATAAAATTTGGAATTAGGTATGGAATGAGTTCGGTTTAGTAATTTATAGATGATATAAAATATAAAATAATAATATTGTAGCTGATTTAAGCAACTGTGTAAACCACACATCTTGAAATTCCAGGTTAGTCATATAAATACCGAATCAGTCACCCTGAATATAATCTAAAGATTTAAACTAATAAATAATTTAAAACTATCTTAACACTTTAACAGTACATATTTAAAGACCGGGGCAAGACTCTGCCCCTTAAGTACAATTCAACAGATGTTTATATTATGATGGTAATAACGTGTGGGCCCACGCCCATTTGTCACTCGACGACGTAAAAATCTAAAGCAAGTCGATTTTAAATTAGATAGATTAATAAATAATCCAGCGATATAATGTTATGAAGTTCTAAATTAATTTGCGTGACTCAGTGTACTTGTGATATGACATGTGAGGCACTAGGCCGACACACCAAAGGATTATGTCATTATCCACTTGTCTCGACTTGTATTCGCTCTCATATAAGAATGTTATCAGATACCTACATTTTATTTGCTTTTACAGTGTGCGCGTTGAAATTAATTTGTTCGAAATTCGGTTTCCGTAAATTATTATTCTAAAAATAAGTCTTAATACTCAAGGATTGGCACATGCCATAACACTCACACAAGGATTTCCTGTGATGTATGTGCCATAGACATACACAGACTCCAAAACCCAAAATCTTGAATTCATCATTAAGGTTTTGTTCTGGACTGGTATTGAATTCGGGCCCTTCTGTCTGGCAAGCTGGAATGGTGAGAATGCTAGGCGAGCGTTAAAAGGCTCTAAATCACCTCAGGTTACTATAATAAGAACATAATAGCTTGAACATAATATTAAATTGAACATTTATAATACCCCCGAGACAGAAACTGCTCCTAAAAACAAATATAACCAAAATGTAGAATTCCTATTTTTAATATTTGCTGACAACCTGTCACCGAGAGCTGATTATCTTGGAGACTGATTATCTTTCCGACAAACATAGCTAAGAATAATCTCGATTAAATCGGCTGTCTAACAAAAATCCGCATCAAAATCGGTGCATTCGTTTAGGAGCTACGATGCCATAGGATTATAACACCCCTCTTTTTCTTCTAGTAATACCAAAGCAGACGAAATATGTACGAGTTTTCTATTACCATTAATTATTTCAACGCACTAATATAAAATATGTATTATGCGACTACTTGTATGTTCGATATTCATGCTTCTATGCGTGGGGTAACTTCTCCAAATGGGTTGAGATACTGCGAAATGTACGTCATTATTTTGCCATTATATTATGGCTGGCTTACGCACGTGTGAGTTCATTTACCGGTAGCGATTCTTAGAATATTGTCACTTGCGAGTATTTTTAACGGAATCATTGCATATCTAGACAGACGGTCAAGGAACCATATCGAGTGTGTTCCATTTCGCAATCGATGTTGCCCATCCATGCGCTTGCGCATTATCTATAAGGAAATAAATGAAGATGCCGCTAAGTGGCGGTTTTCTTGTATAATGTATGTGCTCGTGTGGAATCGAGAGTAAAGTGACCGGTTCGTCATAAATCCATTGCCAGCGGTGAGTCGGAACGAGTTGTTGGAACCCGGGAACTTTATTTTATTACCCCACTTTTACTTTTACGTCTCACTAAGTCTCTAGTGGACCTTAACTGCAACATATCAGATTCTACTATCGAACGATCGCTCCCTGTCGATTATGTCGGTATGTCAAAATTGACTTCCCAATAAATCAATCTACTGCAATCAAGTCCCGATTTAATAACACGTGTTAGAGACTCGTATTGTGTTCTCTTTCGTGATGGTATTCGTAGTCTTTTGTTGCCTTTTGATTTTCCCATGTTCCCCTAAATATTTGGTTGAAGTAATTTTGCTGTGTCAATTTCGAAATTGTACGTTTCGTGCTACGAATAAGCGAGTCGAGCTCGTTTAACTGGCCTGTAGGCTGTACCGTTCTTTCCCCTCGTTATTTAGTTGACAAAGGGCTTGGTGCCGATCGTGAATAGTACCTGGCCGGTCGCGGGCTGTATCTGCGAAGGTATCGCACGTCGCCGCAAACCTGTATTGTGGCGGTTCCCGGAAGGCGCTTTGTTGCGCGCCGCTGGCTGCCTCTCCCTCCCCGTCCCCCAGCCGTGCACTGCTCCATGCAGCCAGCCAAGCTGCAAGCACCTCGAGAGCCTCACTTGTCTCTTTCTTACGTTTTTAATTCTATTGTCACCGTCATGTTTCAATGCTCCTTTTATAATTATTAACGTAATTATCTTTCGTTGTATGTTACGATCCGTTATCCTTTGTGTGTATCGCAGATGTTGCCAAAATACATTTTAGATATTTTATTATCTTTGGGATGATGTAAGCATTATGTCAGGAACACACATTTGTCCATAGCGACTGCATCTAATATTGCCAAAATCTTTATCTCTTAGTGTATTTGCCATTTTGCAGGCTTCTATACATATGTATATAATAGAATTTAGTAGGCACCTCTTATTGTTATTACCCAAACGGAGACCGCGTTCATAACTATTGAAAATTTTGTCTATTTGTCGTGACCATGTCACAGAACTACTGGAGCGTATTGTATGATTTTTTTTTTTACTTTTTAATTAAGGCTTATAAGGATTATCTAGAATATACGATGTTACACATATAGAAGTTGCATTGATAAATATAAAAATCATCATCTTAATAGATTAAATTTATGTGTTTTAGTTTTATTAAGTGTACTCATACACCCACACTGGGCAATTAAAACTACGAAATTATCGTGAATGAATTCGCGACCAAAGTTGTAAAACTTCTTCTTTGTAAAACTTATTTTATAAAAAAAAATAACTACTTCAGGAATAAATCCAATTGCCTAGTGCCTAGTTAAGCTAAGTTAGGTACAGTTGCCCAATTTTTGCATAATTTATTCGCAAATGTAAATAAAACTGTAGTCCGCGAATATTCATTTTGAAGTTTCTTTATCTATTCTGAATCATAGAATAGACCACGTACCTACATTGCTACTGATATACTCAGTGATGGTAACAAGATAAAACATATCTGTATTCTGTACAATGATTTCACATTTTTAAGTTACTGAAACGGCTGCAATAATATTGCCTTTTGCTAAAGTTGACGTGTCAATATAGTGAGGCGTTCAAATGACCGTTTCAATACAAAGCTCCTAATGAAGTGGCCATAAAATATACAAAACATCGAAAGGCGCCCCGCCGTGTCCCCTAACAAAAAAACCCATGGCTTGTCTTGACATGTTAAAACGACTCGATTTGTTGAGCCGATTATTTTTAAGTTCGACTTTTACAACCTACCGGACCGCCGAATGCAGGTAGGACCTGCACTTTGTTTAACAAATTCATTGATAACGTATTCTCGTAAACACATGGTGTTACTACAAACGTCCATTATCGGTCACCGATATTTCGAATTCATCGCTTAATTAATATTACGGGTATATGTATGCCGAAATATAGATGTTGATGTTGATGCGGTTAAAACACTGAATGATGACTCTTATTAATGGCGGGCCAGGGTGGTCGCATGCCGGAGCGTTGCTCTTACAATGGTTCCCTTGTTTATCTACCTCATGATCTTAGCCCGCGACTTATTATTTTTTCTCGATATGAATTTCGAATACAATACCTCTGTAAATATTTTTTGTCCACGTATACCGTTGCAGTTGTTGTTGGACAAAGCTTATGCTTTGAGCGAGAATAAAAGGTGTTGGAAGTTGTCCCCTTATTGGGTGTCGGGGATTGTTCACGTGAAGAGCCTCTTACTTAGACTATTAAATATTAGAGATGTTTGCGTTGCGTTGTTGCCTTATTCTTCCCGTTCCGTCGCATCTGCTGTCGATCTTTAAGACGATCCTTAGGGCGTGATTCAATATGTGCTTGATTACAAGTATTACATATCAAAAATGAATCTATAATTTAATAGTTAATTTAACAGTAATAAGATATCATAATATACCTTAAAAAAATAGAATTAATGTACACAATTTTACCACAACACATAAATAGAACCGACCGGACTAAAATTAAAGTGATAAAACAACGAGACCTAAGATCAAATTCTGTAAGACTAGGTGCTTCCGTAATAAAATCTCATAGTGCTTTCTATCTTCCTTGTTAGTAGCAATGATAATTTGTCAGTGTTATCCCTTTACTATCCCATTACTGGGCAGGTGTCATCTCAGAACGAGAAGGATTAGTTTTTTCACCATCACCTTGGGTTTACTGGTAGAAAATGCCATAAGGCATTAAGTCCGCCCATTGTTAACAATTTAACAATAAAGAATTTAATAATAATAAT
>DWTS01000165.1:0-12245 GCA_018250615.1 Oechydrus chersis rufus | reverse complement strand
CACAAAATCTTCACATTTAGTTTGTAAGGATGGAAGATAAAATAATTGCGTTTTACATACGATCCTAGACTGCATCATTTTCCTCCAACAGTTCAATCAACTCCAAACTCTCTCTTATGTTGCCGATAGAGAGTATGAATGAAATCGTATACAAATTGTATAAGTCTTCTGCGATTTCCGATGCAACCTTCATAATGATGCGACCCATCCACATTTGTAGCATTTACAATATCAGGTTTACTTTTAAGATTTTTTTATTTGAATCACTTATCTCCTGTATCGGGTTTTACTTTTCTAAGTCCGTTTTTGTTATAAGTGTCGGGTCAAGCTTTGCAAAATCAGTTTACAGTTAGTGCTTCTGTTGTGTCTGAACCTAGTCTCGTCAGTAGGTCCCTTATGGGTCCTACTGTAAGAATTAGGTCCAGTTTACACTCATGTCCACAGTTTTGGCTGAACACTCTGAGTATTAACGAATAGGCAATCTGCCACATTTTATTGTTATGTATTTCCGTGAAACATTTAGTCTTGCGTGCGACGACAGTAAAAAATATTTTCACATTTCACATGTCAATTGTGATTTAATCATAATTGATTTTTTAAAATTGAAATCCAAAATAAGGATCAACCGGATGCAACGAAGTGTTATTTATGATTTATGTTGAAAATCGTAAAAGTGTACGAAAAAATCATAAATATGTTGATGAGAAGAATTGTCCCCTGAATAATTAAAAGTTCAAAATGCAAGTATAATAAAACGTAGTACTTCTGCGGTGGCTGGGTGCGCAGACGCAATAAATTCAGGCGGGCCGCACACGACGGCTCTGCGTGACGTCACACCTCGCGTGATCGATGGCGGAGAGAAGGAGATCACACTAGCCTCTACACCAGGCCTGCTGGCGGACAGAGCGGGACGTACAACCAATAAATAATTTCATGTTAAATTATTTTAAATCCTCTCATAAGCAAGTACGTTGACTTCTTGTATTTTTGAGTTATGTCCATTTCGTGTTATCGCACCGTATTCTTTGTTGAAAAATGAACGGAACCTGCGACATTGGTTTTGTACTAATCATTTAAACTTTTTGCTTCGACATTTGCGTCGTATCATCATTAGAGTCGTAAAATTCCTCGCGTGTCCCGTAAATTCCTGACAAGAAATCTAGCATGAGAAATCTATTACAAAAGGGTTAAACGCAAAACGGATACGTTGACAAATATAAAACGATCGTATTCATAAGAATGAATCGATTATTTGAAGAGAAAAAGAAGAGTTAGGGAGGCAGGCGCGAGGCGCGGGAGGGACACTCGTGACACCTGACCGCAGCCATTTTGGCCCGTGAAATATGTTTATTTGTCATGGCTGTTCTTTGTTATTGAAATTGTGTTTGCCTTTACTCCTTCTTTATATTGTTCGATTATGTCGGAGTAGAACTCGTTTGTGGACGCTCAATGTGAGAATAGGCTCGCATTGGAGATTTTATAATATTGATTGTTGATACTGAGAAATGAGAAATAAATTTCAATTAAGCAGCTATTGAGTGTGTTTACGCATCTACGTCCAGTGGTCAGGCGCAGTTATTTCCGTGATTATCTTCTCAAGCTGAGCTGGTGTGATGGCATGACTAACGAAAATAGTGGCACGATTTCTCTAATCGTTTCATTCTATTAGGAGGCGTGCTTGTATGAATAAAATTTATTAACTTGTGGATTACACGCTTACGTCCGGACTCGTGACACATAAATAGTCGATAAACAGGAAGCAATACTTTAAGTTCATAATACAAAAACATTTTTTTTTTGACCATAAGGATGCTGTCAAAATAATATTCAATCTTATGTGTATGCATAATGGTATCTCGATAAAATGTAATGTTTTTAGGTACGACTACGAGGTACTCGGCTATCATAAGGTACTATTTTGATGCTAACAAATTATTAATGATAGATAAATATTATGTTTTTCCGATATTCCAAGTCGCGGCAGGTTGCCATCCGCGGGATTTTTTCGCTGGTATGCGTCTCAGTGGAGCAATCAATCACAACAAATTCACAAGTCATCGGCTGTTAAAAAACGCATTGTGTGCATTGGAGATGCGTAAACCCTAACAAACATTGTCACCTCGCTGCGAGTCGAATTTCAGACAAAGGATTGTTCACAAAACGAACGGCACGACACCGTTGTGGTGGGTGTAAAAATGTTGAATGTCGAAGCAGGTTGCTCTCGGCGCTTTCCCGGGAAACCGCCCCGCGGCGCGGCGCAGGCGACGCTCCGTCTCACACGGTGTTGCCCGCACAAAAAACACTATTCACATTTTTTTTCTCTCCACGATTTTATCTCGCCTTATATCAGCGTCACGGTATGATAAAGGACCAATAATGATGTTTCATTTCGAAAACTTTTTAACAAACAACGCGCACGTAAAATGAATGGAAGAATGTGGTGACATTTTTTTTTTGTTTTCGTATGGAGATAAATGTTTGTTTTAATAGCGATATTGATGACTTAGATACGGTGTTTCTCTGGTGGTGTTGCATTAGTTGGGAACGAGTTTTTATTATGCTAAAACATCAACAAGATGTATCTACTGGCGCGCAGGTGCAAACATGCTAAGTGTGTTCTTATTGTTGTAAGGGATTGGGTTATCAGTGACACTATCTCCGGCGTTCGACAAATGTTTAAGCTGTCAGAAGTGTGACGTCAGCCAAATCGAGGCGAGCGCTGCGCCTGCGCCGCCCCGTCTCTTGTCGCGATCAGAGAGCCGATATCGCGTTCTTTACATTTTAAGGTAGTTAACTGAAGCATTTTAAAAATTATATACCGTCACATTCCATTTCCAAGACGGGAACATAATCTTGCATGTCAAATGACATGAATTGACAAGAAATGATAAGTCGTGAAATTGACACGACAAATTACAGACACTCTAGATATAGATAGAGTTAAATACAGTCAGTAGCTAAATAAAGAAAAGCGAGTGATACCTTAAAAACTTCATTGTTGTTTATATTGAAAATTTGGTTAGTAAGTAGTCTACATTTATTATGCCTATTCAGTTTAGATAATTCAATTCAGATTAAAATAGAAAGCTTCCGGCTGACCGGGATCACAATCCGGAGAACTTCACTCAAACTTGCATGATAATCATTGCGCTATACGGGAAGTTAACCTAAAATCTTTTTTATTACATTTGTACTTGTAGATTCTAGAAAAATTATCGATGACACACTATACCGGTTCGCAGCACAGAGAATGCTGGGTTTGAGTTCCAGCCAGTACCCATAGTATGAGTTTGTAATAGTGTGCGGGTGATTGCAGAAAGCGTTATTATTGATATTAAGTATGATTTACGATTTTAAACGTTCTGTACATTGCACAGTACCGTAATAACAACATTTGTTGTAGGTATCATTAGGCGTTTGCTATAAATCTAGTGCGTCGTTAGAATCAATAGATATCAATAGCATCGCTCGGGGGACTAATTCTAATGCGGCGCTGTCCTCGCTGCCTAATACACGGCATTGCGATTAGACATTAGGAGCTACCTACTGAGTAGGTATATTGAACATTAAAATCTATATATATACAGATAAATGAAGTGTCTGTTTGTGATATCTAATAACCCGGCCACGACATGCATTGCATATGTAAGTATACACATTACCTTATGACAAAAAAGTAGAGTTATTAAAGTTTTCGTCTGTCTGTCTGTTCCGGCTAATCTCCGTAACAGCTAGACCGATTTTGACAGGAGTTTCACTGGTAGATAGCTGATTTTATAAGGCGGAACTTAGGCTACTTTTAATTGAGAATAAAATAAGGGGTCGGCAGGAAAATATAAAATCCATGAAATTCAATTCCTCCCGGACGAAGTCTCTGGCATCGGTTATTTAATAATAATACCGTTTATTTCCTTTAAAATATGACACATACAGACATTTATAAAATAAATTTATATTAAAAAACTACGGTAACAAATATAAGTAAATAAAAAAATATTTTAAATATACTATAGCTTATTTAGATTTACATCCAGTATTTATGAGTAAAAATAAATATATTAGTTGAAAATATTTGTAATTACCTAATAGTTGTCACGTCGTGACATCACTATGATGTCACGAAGGTATGGGAGGATATAGGTTCGCCGAAATATCATCGTCTATAGATTTTGAAGTCAGAATATAGATACATGAATATAGATACATGTATGTTCTAACTTAAAGTGGTCACTACTATATTAAAATAGTAATTTTTTTCTTTAAATCATCATATGTGAGGAAACTCTGTCAATGACTTCCAGGATATAGATAAAGAATTTAGAAGAGAAGAAGAAACAATAGTAATAATAATAGACATGTTAGTAAATTCAACGTTGTAATAGCTGAAACACATACGAGTGTAAACTTGAAAGAAACACGAAACGAAACAGCTAATTAGCGGGCGTATGAAGATTTATGTAGCGCGTTGTCGATATAAAGTAACGCTTCCTTTATGAACCTCAAAACGTCCTAATTACCGCGCGGAGGAACAAAACGAGGAGCCGTGGCGCCCGAACGCGCGTGTGACAGAGAATTAATTGGTCGTGGCGACACACGCCGCGGGCGAGCGCGGGTGGGCCCGACGGAGCGGATAGCGCATAGATACTCGTAGTAACTTCTCCCCAACGTACAGGTTTTACGAAGCTTCAGCTGTAACCGATCCACCCAATACAAAGAGGATGATGTTAAAACTACCGAGGTACGTGCCTAAATGCTGGCGTGATAGTGTTTTGTTGTGCATCGCGCAAGCATTCGCGTATAGCTGCGACAGAGCGGGTAGCGAGTTCTGCTCAAAGTGAAGGTTTTTTAAAGATGATTTTAGATGTCAATTACTCTGACTTCACCCTTAAAACCTCTGAATGACCAGAGGACAGCAGCCCGATAATACATGTTAACAATGTAGTGACAGCTACGAAAATTACTAGGAAATGCTGTGAAATTATTGCAGTCGAGCTACCAAAGGCACAATGGCAAATGCACGAATATACAATATATATACCTTTTTAATCCAATATACCTTTTTAAATGTATCTAACTAACAAAAAATTAACATAAAATTGCAATGAAACTAGAACTATCAAAATGTCTAAACAAAATGATCACTAAAAGGTTACAAGTAACCAGCGTGAGCGGGTAGGGTTAACCTTCAGCAAATAGATTAATATATACTGAATTATGTTTGAGTGGCTTTACTTTAAGAAAGCTTTATATAATAATTGGATTTAATTTTTACTGTCTACTAAAAATTAAAAACACAAAAAGACACTGATAAAAACGAGGACGGACCGTGTGTGAAGAAAATTATTGATTGTCGTACAATACAAAACTTACTGAATATGGTAACAGACCATTTAAACATTTTGAATACCAGAAAAGTCACTAATACATCACTAGTTTTGATAAAATGCTAAAATTTCAGTTTCAGGAACGACATACTTGTACATTGAAAGTAAATACTCGTAAACTACGAATTCAGTAAAGTTAACGCCTTAATAGCTCTGTCTCTGCGAGAAGAGGTAAAACTAGAACCAACGACTGCCTAAACGCTTGTGTGACGTAGAATTAATTGCTCGTGGAGACTCAGGCCGGGTACGAGCGCTTGCGGAATCAACGGGCGCGGCGGACAAGTGGATATAGGTACCCTGGCACTACAAAAGGCTTTATGAACCCCCAAAAAGTCCTAACACTGCTAGAGGAGATAAAACTACGAGTAGAACCAGTGATAAAATAAATGCTCGTGTAACCGAATTTGTTTCTAGTGTGTATCAGTGTATGATTTAGAGCTGAATGATAAGAAAACAATGTAAGCATAAAATAGATATTTATAGTTTTAAATGTTTGAACCTTTCTACATGTAACAGGGACAATAAGAGAGTTGGATGGTAAAAGCATCCTGTGTTCGTTAATCTTAATTCAATTTCTTTTTTTTTGTTAGCAGATAATTTAAGATACAAGATAGGATATTTATTTTTAAAGAAACATACCTACCAGTGTATCTAATTAATACATTTGAAAAAAGGTAAATAATATGAAACAATAAATGTGGCTTTTTCAAGTAATCTATTATTTAATGAAGAAAGTCAATATTTGTAATACGCGGTGCTAACATTCTTGGAAATCGTAAATAGAGAATTATCGTCAATGTAGGTAGGTATAGCAGTTTCGGTGAGCAATCGTTACATAGCGGGAAACATTAGCAACAATGTCACTCTGAAGACAATAGTCAGACATAGCTGTATTATATTTAGCTCGGGTGAAAACTTAAATCGTCACCGTCGCACGCGTCAACCGCGCCGTCCGTCCGTCGTCGGCGACTACCGCGTGTGGCCAAAGCTTGATAGACAAAAAATTATGTGCCACCTTCCTTTGTTCACACTGGACATACCTTTCGACAAGATGCAATTAGTGACACAGAAATAGGACCCGTCGATATTCAGTTGACAACACGGCGCGATTTGAAACGATGCTCCTCTGATCTATTTTAGAAATCAAATGATACGAGCAAGAATAGGCAGTGTGGTGCCAATAAAACGTCGCTTACGTCGTTACGACTTATTTATGTGCATATCAATAGTGTGTAGAATGTCGATCGCTCCGAATTCGCAATAGGTACTCACCAGCTGATTCTGGTATGCCGTGACCGCTGTGAAGACGCACTCCGGGAAAATGAACGTCTTAAACTCCTCTTGTTCGAGGTCGGTGATTGGGGCGTTTATAGCACCTTCCCGTCGGAGTACCAAATGTATGCGTGGTTGGTACTTGTGCATCGAGTTCAACACCAACTGGAGGAGAATAAAAAAGTTTTCATTATGTTCACATAATATTTTTCTTTTTATCTTTATTATACCAAAAGCAAATGTGCTAAAAGCATATCTACTCACAGAACGAAACTCTTTTGATAAAGCATCCATTTGACTATCTAAAGCTTGCTCACTATTTTTTAATCTCTATCAGTAAAGTTAATTCATCTCCGATTTTCTTGGGATGCACTAACGCATTCATACTATTCATACCACATCCTAGTCGGTATTCACTATACTATACCAGTGCGAGCGCGCTGCAGTGCGTATGCTCGTCAACATTAAAGAGAAACAATTATCCTAAGACTTTATAGGTACCTATAGAAGCGCCAAATGTAATGTAGGATTAAAATCTCACCTGTCCATTCTTATCCATCTCGTTGTTGGTGAGCTTGACCTTCTCGAAGGAGACGACCTGCTTGCGCAGCTGGTCGCCGGCGAAGGGCGAGTCGGGGTGCGGGTAGAGGCGCGCGGGCGCGGGCGGGTCCGCCTTGCCGGCCACCAGCCACGAGGAGCGGTGGTACGCGTAGCGGTAGCGCTTGCCGTCCACCGGCACCACGTCCAGCAGCACGGCGTAGCGCGCCTCCGCGCGGCACCCCGCGAACGACACGCGCACCGTCGGAAACATCCGCCTGCGATAGAATTATATTTTTTGTATACTGATGTTCTCAAAGACGTGAATATCTGGTACTTCAGAGTGGGTAACTGGTAAACCGACAAATTCACCAGCATTCGCTACTAAAGACATTTCTAAGGCTCTTACAAGGTTAAAGACTGCCATCTAACTATAGCAAGCAAGCCGTATTGCTTAATGTGCCCTCCGAAACATTTATTTACTTTTCCTTAAAAATATACTAATGGATTACTACTGGACGGCTAATAGACTACTTGGTCCGAAGACTATAATGGCTTTATGATCTGTGACTTGGTCAGATGGACTTGTCTTGGACTTGTCCATTATCTTTTATTAAAATCAAAAAAATACAAGGATCAAAGTCAGCATGTAGGTACTTGTCACTTAGGTACACGTTTCGCTTCAATATCTTAAGCAGTATTATTAGCACATACGACAATATTTTTTAAAATCTAAAAATACAGAACAATATGGCCATACCTATGAAGAAAGTTTATTTGCGTCGCATGTACTAAATGTGAGCGTGAAACTTGCAACTCATTAGGCAAATATTTTTAGTGTTTTATTTGTGCAATATCGACTTCCTCGTTCTATTGTTCTGTTAAAGCGTGTATTTTCACATTAGCGCAATTATTCGACAATTACTTGGTTGAGTTGGAATTATCGCCGAGTGGCCCCGGAACAAATCGTCTTTTGCTCATTACAGCTGAGGTTATCGCGAATTATCGCGAGTAATTAATGCATTAATACTTCGACATATATTTGATAAGCCTCCTGTGATTTAAAAAGGTTTATTTTATATTTTAATTAATCAATCAAAAGAACATGCAGTTCACCTGACGGTGTCGCTCTGTGAGCAACCTCAGTTCGATCATAACTGCTTTACTATCCATGAGACCCAGACAAATTAGTAAGATGCCTCATACCCTTTGACAGTAACATGTGCAAAATTATAAAAAAGAATTGAAAGTTCAATCATATCATAATATTCCTAATAGTCTCAAAATAAAGTCTATTTTTAATCGGTTTTTAATCTCAAAATGAAAAGAGACGATTGAATTTATATCTAGTTAAGCGTTGTTGTACTTGTTTCTGATAAGATAAGACGGCTTCCTTTCTTTATTTTCGTTTTCTTTCAAGTAGATATCAAATCGACGTTTCGGTTTCACCGCGGTAACTCGTGAGGGTTCTTTCTGCTTATATTTACATTCCCCTACAAAATACGGCGTCAGCAATAATAAGTATGTATTTATAATAAAAAAGGTATAAAGCGTACCCACGTTAAACGACAATACAGTCGAAAGTCGTTTGAAATTTTTTCATACTTTCCAACCAAAGTAACCTGAAAGCGTTTCGCGTTCCATACGAGTATGACTCTAAGCTATTTCGCCCCTTCCCCTTCTTAACGGAGACATTCTTTAATGTCTCCCGTTGGAGAAAGATGAATGGGTAGACATTTCTGTAAAGGTATGTTTTTGTTTAGTGCTAGTGAAATTGCTCGCGGTTGGTTGAAATGCTTAATGTCGTCTATTACACTCTTATACGTCAATGCGGTTTCCTGCTATCTTTCATACGTAAACAAGGGGTTAGTGTAAGTGTTTCATCAATATAAGCACAAACGTATCATATGTAGTAGGTAGGTACCTATATGCCACCGTAGAGTGAATATTTGTACTTAAATCCAAATAGTGAGTAATTAAGAAGTCAATCACTAATGGATTGCTCCCACTGTAACAGAAACGGCAAATTTGTACCTAATCGTAACTTTTCAATCAGCAGACAGTAAATTAATACTGCTCTAATAAGGCAGAAATAATTAAGTTCTTGCCGTCGTCAAACCATAACAAATCCCAACACCACAACTTCCTAACAAGAACCAGAAAACGTCACACTGAAATAGAAAAAAGTAAAAAGCCGCTAACAAAAAACGATCGGCGATAATAAACCCGTTGTAAGCAGAAAGGAGTGTCACAAAAACTGGTGTCGGTAGCGGGCGCGTGAAACACTATCTCCTAATCGACATAAAATGGTAGTCATTGAGGCGGCGAGAACGGAAACAACAAATCTTTGGATGTAAGCTGAGATGTACCTTCAAACAGAGTGGCCTCTCACTTTTTTTGTTCGAGCGGCGCAGCGCTAGCACGATTGTCAATTCGCCATCGCGTCTTGCGCAACATAAAAACGGAATGCGGCTTCGGCTGCGGCTTCTGACCCAACACCTATCTACAAACGTTTTTGACGCGAGATAAGACCACCCGGCTTGTTATAATTTACAATGCCCATTTGATTGAGCGATTCCTAATCAAAATTTTATACCAACCTAAGCCGAGCGGCGTGCGTCGTTAACCAAACCGGGATATTTAACATAAGCGAGACGTCATTCGTGATGTACGTTCTAGCGATTGTGCGAGATCGAGAGAGGACGAAAATAAGAATGCCGTTAATAAGATTTATGCGCGTTTAGCCGTGGTCGCGCGCGTCGATTTGTGAGACGCTCGTACGGCGTTCGCGATAGAGCGCAAGCGCACGGGCAATTGCACGTATGCGTTAATGGCGACACTCGGCACACAGCGATATATATTGCCGCAATGATATATGACCACCGACGTCGTCCATCATCCTACCACCCAAAAGTTAGCGGAAAAGCGTGCGCATGCAAAAGAGCATCAAGACTCGCGTACACCCGTTTTAATGAGCAGACACCGAAGACAGAAATAAGGGGCGTTCGTTTTACAACGTCTCGTTATTGTTATGACATTGTTAAAGTGCTCTATGGATAAAATCAAGACGTTGCTCGTAAATTACCATCTAGATTTATATCACAGGAATTCCGTACATTATTTCCTCACTGGATTAGCTGTACTCTACATGATCATATAAATAGGTACATTACACGGTGTGCGCTGAACCTATTACGGTCTAAAATTAAGTTTTCGTAATTATGTTCGCTGATCAACACTGATTGTATCTTCATTAAATGTGTATAAACAGTGCACTTAAACATGAGCGAGTAGCGTGTTCAAGGGGTAAAATTAGTGCGATCGCGAGTTAAATGCGCGCGAAGAATTGCAGCAGTGCGCGGGCGCATGTCGTCTTAATTAGGGACGCACGAAGCGAGGTGCGAACTCGTCAATCATTGTTTCCATGCGCGTCGCGTTTGATAAATCTTCTCAACGCACTATTGCCGCCCGCTCGCCCGTGTTTCCTCTACATCGGGACTAATTCTCAAACAAAATATTTACATTGTCCACTAATTTAAGACGTCTGAATGTCATAATTAACTGAATTATTGGCGTTTAAATGTCAATAATTGTAGTTGTGAATTGGTAACGGCTGATGATTCTGGAATGTTTTTTGTTTTCTGTTTTAAATCTAATGCAGGTTTATATGATGCATTAGGTATATTTGCATTTTGGTATGTAAAATTTACCTATTATCTTTGGAAAAATGTTCAAAACGCCGATGATGCTATTCACAAGGAAACAAAAAAATCGTATAATTACATCTAAGACATTTAAATTGACATCATGATTAACTAAACTCAAGTGTGCGACGAAGTGCCTTAAAAACAGATTGGATCCTTTACTCTAAATTCCTTATTTAACTCGCAAAAATAAATACGACGCTAATAAAAACGTGGTTACAACAAATAATTAAGAATATTGCCCAATAAGCAGAGGAAGCAAGTTTAAAGTTATAATCTAATAAAATAGAAATGTGCAAATAACGGATACTATAATTTTACTATCACTGAAATACAACGTACATCTATCTGTTTAATGATACAGGAAATCTTGGGGGCTATACCATTGTAGCTACCAGGAAACTATACAAATGAGTATTTAGAACCCATCATAGGTATGGAGGTAAAATCGAAAAGGTCGGTTATGGCATAGAAATGTACCATTAGCGGGTGTTATCACGTTGTGATTAGGGCGCCGCAGCCAATCCGCGCACGGCCGTCTAATTATACAGGAAAGCGCTTTATTAATAGCAATTATGCCCGCCGCCATGTTGCCAACTCGATTTAATTAACTCGATTCGTTGATTAGGGACAGATGGCGCGAGATTGCAGATTCCGACCCGCTCTCATTAGCGCTGTTTGACGGTGGCTAGTCAAATCGTCCTTTGCGGAATTCACGTGCAATTGTCACAATTACCTATGCAGTTCCGATTACATGTCATAAAGTAGGTATACTTTTTACCAATATCAGATGAAAATTATGAAATGTTTATATTAACTAAATATTTAAATGTGGTTACAAAGTGTTTCTTAAATGTCAAAACTGTACGAGATAAATTTTCGCAAAAGTCATTTTTTTAATAGCTTTAAGCCGCCTTTTTAATAATTACCATGCAGATTTATTTATTATACCAACGCATACCAGGCACATTTATTTATTTTTTATTTATTACATGATGACACAAATAAAATATGCACACAGTGCGCATTTTTGCATGGCTTTTACTAGCAAAGGACAATTCTAATGTTTCGTACATGAAAAAAATCGAAATCATTTTTTTTGCCTTAGGATTTGATTGTTATTTCATATGTCTACCTATTCCTTCCATTGTTATTCTGAACGCTAAGCGTAGATATGCTTCAAAACAAGTTCTAGTACCTACTGTCGTAATCGCAAATTAATATTAATAGCCGCTAAGTGATTTCTGGTATAATTTCAGTGACAACAATTCATGAATATTTCATATACGGATAATGATTCCACTTAGAGCTAATTTTATGGCCACCGTTGCTTGTAATATTACCATGT
>DWTS01000164.1:0-12260 GCA_018250615.1 Oechydrus chersis rufus | reverse complement strand
GTAAGTGTTCTTGTTCAGGAGTAAGAACTTTCCCAGTTGGCTTTTCGGGTGTAACTGCTTTAATTTCTTCTTTCTCAGGAGTTGGTTCTTTCTGTGAAGGTGTTTCAAGCGTGGGCTCTTTCATTTCCTCTTTTTCAGAAGTTATCTCCTTTTCCGATGGTTTGTCAGGACTCGGTGCCTTTACTTCTTCTTGCTTAGGAGTTGGTTCTTTCTCGGTTGGTTTTTCTGGTGCAAGTGCTTTTATTTCTTCTTTCTCAGGAATTAGCTCTTTCTTCGATAGTTTATCGGGACTGGGTGCCTGTAATACTTCTTCGTCATGAGCAAGCTCTTTTTTTGTTGGTTTATCGGGTATACTTGCTTTTATGTCTTCTTTCTCGGGAGTTGGCAAAGAGTCAACCGAAGGTTTTTCAGGCGTGGGCACTTTAATTTCTACTATCCCAGAAGTAAGCTCTTTCTCTGATGGTTTGCCGGGTTCTGGTTCCTGTATCTCTTCTTGCTCAGGAGTTAGCTCCTTCGCCGATGGTTTTTCAGGTGTTAATTCTTTACACTCATCTTTTTCAGGAATTGAGTCTTTCTCCGTAGGTTTTTCAGGCGTGGTATCTTCCATTCCCTCTTTCTTAGCAGGTACCTCTTTCTTTGATGGTTCATCAGGACTGGGTGCCTTTAATTTTTCTTCCTCAGGAGTTGCTTCTTTCTTTGTTGGTTTTTCGGGTGTAAATGCTTTGATTTCTTCTTTTGTAGGAGTTGTATCTTTTTCCGGAGGTTTTTCAGGCGTAAGCACTTTCATGTCCTCTTTTTTAGAAGTAAGATCTTTCTCCAAAGATGTGTCGGTACTTGATTTTAATACTTCTTCGTCAGGAGTTAGCGATTTTTTTGTTGTTTTTTCGGGTATTATTGCTTTTATTTCTTCTTTCTCAGTAGTTAACTCTTTCTGTAAAGGTTTTTCAGGAGTAGGCGTTTTTATTTCCTCTTTTTCCGATGGTTTGTCGGGACTGGGTTCCTTTAATACGACTTCCTCATCAGTAGGCTCTTTCATCGTTGGTGTTTTGGTCGTTATTTCTTTAATTACATTTTCATCAGCAATTGACTCTTTTTCTGACGGTTTACCAAGTGGAGGCATTTGCAGTTCTTTTTTCTCAGGAGTAAGATCTTTCTCCAATGGTTTGTCAGGACTAGATTCCTTCAAATCTTTTTTCACAGAAATGGGTACTTTTTCCTCTGATTTATCGGGTGTCAGCAATTTCAATTCTTCTTTCTTAAGGTGAAGTTCTATCGTCAATGGTTTTTCCGGTGTTAATGCTTTTGATTCTTCTTTCTCAGGCATTGACACTTTTTGCGTTGGTTTGTCAGGCGTGAGTACTTTTAGTTCCTCTTTCTCAGGAGTTAGCTCTTTCTTAGATGGTTTGTCAGGACTGGGTGACTTTAATTCTTCTTTTTCAGGTGTTAGCTTTATTTCCGATGGCTTTTCGTGTAATTGTTCTTTTATTTCTTCATTTTCAAGAGTGATATGTTCCTTATCTGACTTTTTGGTCGTCGGCGGTTCTAATTTATCGTCTTCAAAAGGAAGTTCTAATGCTCTTTCCGGTGTGGATGCTTTTATTTCCTCTTTCTCAAGCGTTGGCGCTTTCCCAGTTGATTTGTCAGGTGTGGGCATTTCCAGGTGCTCTTTCTCAGGAGTTGGCTCTTTCTCTGATGGCTTTTCAGGTGATGGTGTTTTTATATCTTCTTTCTCAGAAGTTGCCTCTTCCTCAGATAGTTTTTTGGGTGTGGGCATTTTTAGTTCCTCTTTGTCAGAACTTATTGACTCTTTCTCTGATGATTTGTCGGGACTGATTACCTTTAATTCTCCTTCCTCTGGGGTTGGTTCTTCTTTCTCTGATTTTTCAGGTGTTGGCAATTTCATTTCCTCTTTTTTAAGAGTGATCTCTTTTTCCAATAACTTTTCGGGTGTTGGTGCTTTTAGTGCCTCTTTCTTAGGAGTTAGCTCTTTCTCTGATGGCTTTTCGAATATTGTTGATTTGAGTTGCTCTTTCTCGAGAGTTTGCTCTTTCTCCAATTGTTTGTCGGGACTGAGTGTCTTTAATTCTTCTTTTTCATGAGTGGATTCTCTTTTGTCTTTTTCAGGAGTTGACTCTTTTTCCAATGTTTTGTCGGGGCTGAGTTTCTTTAATTCTTCTTCTTCAGGAGTGGATTCTTTTTCCTTTGATTTTTCGGCTGTCGATAATTTTAGTCCCTCTTTCTCATGAGTTGGCTGTCTTTCGGATGGTTTGTCGAGTGCCATTGATTTAAGATCGTCTTTCTCGGGAGTTGGCTCTTTCTCCGATGGTTTGTCGGGACTGGGTGCCTTTAATTCTTCTTTCTCAGAAGTTAGCTCTTTCTCCAATGGCTTTTCGGGTGTAAGTGCTTGTAATTCCTCTTTCTCAGAAGTCGGCTCTTTCTCCGATGAGATGTCAGACACAGGCACTTCTATATCCTCTTTTTCAGGAGTTGACCCTTTCTCCAATGGTTTGTCGGGGCTGAGTGTCCTTAATTCTTCTTTTTCAAAAGTGGATTCTTTTTCCTCTGATGTTTCGGCTGTCGGTAATTTTAGTCCCTCTTTCTCAGGAGTTGGCTGTTTCTCGGATAGTTTGTCAAGTGCCGTTGATTTAAGATCCTCTTTCTCCGATGGTTTGTCGGGACTGGGTGCCTTTAATTCCTCTTTCTCAGAAGCTGGCACTTTCTGCAATGGCATGTCAGACGCAGGCACTTGTATTTCCTCTTTTTCAGGCGTTGAACCTTTCTTTAATTGTTTTTCTGGACTGAGTGCCTTTAATTCTTCTTTTTCATGAGTGGGTTCTCTTTTCTCTTTTTCAAGAGTTGACTCTTTTTCCGATGGTTTGTCGGGGCTGAGTGTCTTTAATTCTTCTTTTTCAGGAGTGGATTCTGTTTCCTCAATATTTTCGGATGTCGGCAATTTTAGTCCCTCTTTCTCAGGAGTTGGCTGTTTCTCGGATGGTTTGTCGAGTATTGTTGATTTAAGATCCGCTTTCTCACGAGTTGGCTCTTTGTCCAATGGTTTATCGAGACTGGGTGCCTTTAAATCTTCTTTTGCAGGTGTAGGTTCTTTTTCCTGTGAGTGTACTTGTGAGAGCAATTTTAATTTATCTTCTTCAAGAGTGAGCTCTTTCTCTGATGGTTTTTCGGGTGTTGTTACCTTTAATCCTTCTTTTTCAGGAGGGAGTTCTTTTTCTTCTGGTATTTTTTGTGTTGGTGTTGTCAATTCTCTCATAGGACTTGGCTGTTTTTCCGTAGGTTCTTGAGGAAGTGTATCTTTCTTTACTAATTCTTCAAGAAATTGGTCCTTTTCTAATGTTTTTTCAAGCTCTTGGTGTTCCATTATATCTTGTTCGTCTTTAGGTGATACATCTGTTACATTAATATTGCTGTCTGTGGTAACTTTAGATGTCCCATCAGGATAGATTGATTCTGTGACTGTGTCAGTTATGATTTTGAGTTTCTTACTCGACCTATCAGCTGTTGTTATTATTTGTTTTATTGTCTTTATTGTTATATATTGCACAATACTTTTACCATGTACGATAAGTGTCTTTTTTTGTCTGTCTATTTTGCAAACTGCTGATTTTTCTATTATTGAGTAACCATCATCAGGTACATCATGTTCGTCATCATCAATATCTGTCAATGTGGTACTTCCATCATCATTGACACGGGATGTGCCATCGGGGTAAACATCGGTAATTGTTATTATCGTAACCGTTTTTAGTTTTTTGGGAATACCTTGATTATTAGCATACTTGGTTTTAATTGTTCTGGTCACTATAGTTCGAATTATGACTATACTAAATTCGATTACTTCTTTTGTTACCTTTGTGATTGTTTCCACCGGTTCTCCATACATTTTGAAACCAGTAAGTATTTTTTCAATTTCGGCAATGGTGTACTTTTTTGCGGTTTCAGTAGCACTAGGCGATTTTAATTCTTGTTTTTCATCAACATCGTCTTTCAAACTCGGTTTGCGTAAAGTGTCAATACCGGTTTCTTTAGACTTTTCATCTTCCATGACAAAATGTTCAAGTTTTTCCTTGGGCGATGGAGTAAGTTTTTGTTCAAGACTTTGCTTTGTGTCAGTCACAGGTTTGTCTTTTTTAAATGAAAATAACTCTTTGGCTGCACCAAATTTTTCATCAACTTTACCAAAGAACGAACTGAATACAGATTTGCTTTCCTCCAATTTTCCATTTATTTCTCCAGTTAACATTTCTGTTACACTCTTTCGTTTTTCAACTTTTTTACCGTCACCATCGATTTCCTTCAACTTTATGTCATCCTTTTTAGAGGTTTTGATACCTTTTTCTAGAACTACTTGCTTTTCATCAAGTTTGTCAGAAATGATATCAGTCATTATTTGTGATTTGTCAAGTTCAGATGTAATCATTTTTTCTGCTAATGTGGTTACATCATGTACTAATTCAGGGCTGGGTAGGTCTTTCATTGGCTTTGTTGCTGTATCGTCAGATGAAGGTTTCTTTTTTTCCTCATCTTTCTTATCTTGTTTAATTTCATCTTTCGCACTGACTTTCTCTTGAATCTGTGATACTTTCTCTTTTGCAAGTTCTTTTTCAAGAACTTCTTGGAGAACTTCATCAGAATCTTTTTCCGTTTTCTTTCCATCGATGGTAATCATTTTTGTTTCTGGAGATAAATCTTTAATAGAATCATAATCGTGTACTTTATCACTTTTTGCTACTTGATCTGAATCTGTTTGTGTTTTTTCTTGTAGAAGCTTTTGTGAAACTTCTTTTTTCTTCAAATCTGCAATTTTTTCTTCGAGTTTTTCTAATGTTTTTGCTGCTTCCAAGGTCACACTTAGCCTCTTTTCAGGAATTTTCTCACTAGGAATTTTCAAATCTTCCTTGTCTTTTCTTCTGTCTATTTCGGTTAAACCATCTCCAATACTAAGTGTTTTTAAACCAAAATCAGTCTCTTCAACTTCTTTTTGAACTCCTTTTTGAGTAATTTTATCTTCTTTTAATTCTCGTTTCACTCGTTTGCCTTCACTTAAAACGGTTTTATCTGAGACATCGCTAATATCTTCTGATGTAATAGACCTAACTGGTGACACTTCTTTCATAGGTTTGTCAATTAATTCAGGTTCAGGTCTGATATCTTCTTTAATCATTTTTTGAATTTGTTGGGTTTCTTGTAACTCAGAAGTTATTTTCTTGTCTTTTGGTACTTCGTCATCAACGTGTCTTTCGGAAGATATTAACATTTTTGTTGTTTCAATAGTATCGGCAGTTATCTTTAACGTTGCATCTAGAGATTTTGAATGTACAGGTGACTTAATTGCCATAATTTCTTCTAGGCTTTTATCGGATTTAAGGACTTCGGCTACGTCAGCTACGATCTTTTCTACATCTTTGGGGCTCAATGGTGGTTTTTCTTGCAATTCCAACTTTTGTGCTTCCTCTATTTCTTTTTCTACATCTTCTGGTATAGATGGTATTTTATCGGGCATAGAATGTATTTCATCTACAATTATAATATCATCTGTAACAGGTGAATCAACAGTTGTAATGTGTGTTTCTCTTAACTTTTCCGTATACTGTCCGTAGTTAAAGTCACTGTCATCATACTCTTTTACGGGTTCTAATTCTTTTCCAGGTAAAATAGAAGGTTTCAATTGATCGGGATACATAGGTGATTCTGGAGCCGAACCGGGAGTTACTGTAACCAATTCTGCGTGTGATGCACCCTCCACAGTTTTTACAATAACATCATCCTGAATAGTTTTTAGGTCTCTATATACTGTTGCGTCTTCCTTAAGAGGAAGATCTTTGGGAACCTTTATTTCATGAACAAAGCCAACATCCGGCTTTCGTTTAAATATGTCTTCCTCAACTGGTGTTTTCTTTTCTTCATATGTTCTGTAATCGACTTCTTCATGTAAGGGCAGGTCAGCAACTTCGTCGGGTGTCTTAACAATATCCCTAATAGGCGCAGGCTGACTTTCCAGCTTTGGACTTCTTTCTGTAAATGTTGGTTTCTGTACGTCTATTAGCGTTTGTGGGGGAATAATTTCTTTCGTCTCCTCTTTGATGTGTTTTTCTTCTATTTGCTGGTCTTCTTTAATATCGTCTAACGTTATACGTTCATCTTCGGGCAAAGTTGGTGCAGTGGTGGCACCAGATTCAATCGTTGTAGATATCTTTTCATCGGGTTGGGATTCCTGTACAATATTAAGCTCAAGAGAATCCTTAGGTTTTACAATACCACTTTTGCTATCAGATGTTTTCTTTTCGCTACTAATGTCTTGCTTTTCTTCAACACTTACTGAATGCTCCTTTGATTCAATTGCTTTGGTTTCTTGTTCAATAGCAGATTTCACTTCATCAAGATTTTCTGCTGCAACTTGAGTTATTTTTATTTCTTCTTTCTTCTTTTCCGATTCCTCAGTGTCTTTAATATGTTTCTGTAACTCATCTTCCTTTTCATGACTTGGTTCACGATCAGGTATAGAGTCTTCAGTATATTGTTCAACTTCTTCTTTCTCTATGATTAAGTATTCTTCTTCGAACTCACCGTCGGCAGTCGTTTCAGTTTTTGTATCATCTAGTAAACAAGTGATTTTTTCAATGTCAGAACGTCCTACGTACTCTTGCTTTTCATCGGGTTCACTGTCCCTATTAAATACTGCTTCTATTTCTCTAACAATTTCTTGTTCCTCTCTTTCATCTAGTTCTTGTTGTTTGATATCATCAAGGGACTTTGATGTATCTTCATCTGATTTCTTAGCTTCTTTTAATATATCTTCATAGTTTACTCTCTGTAAACCTTTTAGTTTTGAAGTGTCAGCTTTCAACGATTTTGCTGCTTTAGTAGGACTCTTCATAGATTTTAATCCCTTCACAGGCGAGGCGAGAGGCCTAGGTCTGCGAGAAATAGGTTCTCGTTTAGCTTTAGGTTCCTTTTTATCGGGTATTTTTTGTGTTAAATCTCGTTTAGGAGATACTTGCTTGTATTTTGATTCTACCACTCTGCGATTACTTGCTTCTTTCGCACTTTTGGCTGGGGTACTTCCCGGACTTGCCTTTCTAGTTTTTATTTTAATTTTTTCTCTGACCACAGGAACACTTGGAGTAGATTTAACATCCTGGATCTTCTTAGGTGTAGCAGGTGGTGACTTCTTGTCATCCGAAGGTATTTTCTTTTCTATTGTGCTTGTAGTTTTCTTTTCTACGGACTTTTGGGCAGCTCGATGGCTAACTTTAGTTTTTGTCATTGAAGATGTGATTGTGTCTGTCTTAGTTTTAGTTTCAGTCTTCTTTTTAGTATCAATTTTCGGTTTAATGTCGGTTTCTGGTTTTCTTATATCCGATTTAGCTACTGAGTCTTTTATGTCTTCAGTCTTTTCTGTACGTTTTGGCTTCTTTTCAATGGCTTTTTCTCTTTTTTTAACTTCTTTCTTTTTGGGTAAGCCATCGATTACCGTACTTTCGTAGTGAGCAAATTTGTCATCTAGTTTCGTTTCAATTCTTCCAGTTATAGCTTCGTGCAAAACAGATTCAATTTTCTTGTCTTCGCCATTAACTAGTTCATTTAGAATTTTATTATCAATAATATTTTTAGAATCTGTCTCATCTTTGATAGCTGATATTTTCGTGGGTATAGATTCGGATTGTATTACTTTTTCTTCTTTAGACTTTTCGGTGATTATACTCCTCTCCTTACTTGTTTTTGTAGCCTTAGTCGTAGATTTTGTGGTTGTTACAGTTGTGGTAGTGGCAGTTATAGCTGGGGCCGTAGGAGTCATTTGTCTTCCGGTGCAGGTGGGATGCTGGAGGAATTCCAAATGTTTCAATTTTTCGAGACCCTCGAATATTTTGTGCTGAGGTGTCGATCCAGGGAACATTATTCTTGTGATTGTATCGTCTAAGTTTGCAGGTCGCCATACCAGCAGTGCACATATTGATACAAGATTAGGAATAGGAAAATTAAACTGTCCAGATACACCTGCACCTTCAAATAGTTTTTGTTCACTATTATGCCACTTTTTTAGAAATTCACGAACATGTTTCGAGTCCTTGGACGGATTCAGTACGTACATGTCGAGTGTTCCTGAAATCCACAAAAATAATATACTTTAAAATTATGATTTTTATAAAGGTTTACCTAATAGTTTATCTAAGTTTAATCTAAAAATAAACTACTGTTCCCATGGGCTAGTCAAAAACGAAGAAGAATCTTGTATTACGTGTCGTAGATGGTGCAGAACTAAATTATGATCATTGGTAACGGTGATTTTCTTTAGGTAAGGCGGGCAAATTTACGCATTCACAGATGCTTTGCTATTGACCAAAAGTTAAAAAAAATAACATTTAAAAAACCCCGACACCGAAACTGCTACTAAAATTAAACATAATTATAATCAAAATTTAGAATTCTTAACTTCAATATTTGCTGATATCCTGTCACTGAGAGCTGCTCTTGGAGACAATTAATTTTATTTCCACAAAGAGACACAGACTCGTCAATCTTATCACGAGTTTTTGCATCGGGGTTAAAAACGCGCGGCACGTATCTGCTTAAATTTTGTGTTGTAAGTTTTTGTCAATCCATTAAACTTATCACCCCACAAAACTGATTGCTTGTAATTCTATATCTATACATCTATGTATACAGATACATAAAATTGAAGTGTCTGTTTGTCATATCAAAATAACAGCTTGGCACAGCACGCACATGTAAGTTTACATGCATACACGGTATCTATACCAAAGGACCAATTTTTAAAGTTTGTGTCTGTCTGTCTGTCTGCTTGTTTCACTGAGTTTCTCTGGTAGATAGCTGATTTTATAAGGCGTAACTTAGGCTTATTACTTTTAGTTTAAAATAAAATTAGATTTTCACGCGGAAAAAAATTAAAACCATGAAATTCAATCACCGGATGAATTCACGGGCAACAGCTACTAATATATAAAATACAAGAATATATATTCTATATACTCAACCCTTCATAGATACCACTCCTCGTGGGGGTGATGGAGGGGTTAGCAGTTAGACCGTATACAAGCTAAAACCATGAAACATGTTGTTCCCCATTGAGGGAACTTGTCCCAAAATGCTCATCAATACGTTATATTTTATATAATTAAACATATAAATCTTATAAATAAACTTAAATATTAATTACAAATTACAAATTGACAAAACTATTTGTACACCTACAAGGGTAGAATATAGAGCACGTAATGTAAGCCGACACAATATCTGTAATACCTGTATTCACGAATAAATATTTGTATTTGTATTTGTACGTACCATGTCCAACTTTGTGGTATAGATTGATAGGTTCCGGGCTGCGATAGCATTGTTGAGGTTTCAGATTGATGTGCCTTAAGTCCGCCATCATGTCCGAGCCCTCTTGCAGGAGAGATACCAGCAAGGGATCGAAGTCCTTGTCTCCATCAGGACTGGCGAGTACTCGGCGCTCCTGAAACAGTGTATAGATATATAGTTACAAGCGTTGAGGCAAATTTTGTAGGTGGTTACCTTTACGGTTCAAACAGGGCAGTACCATCGCAACACGCGTTCAATTCATAAAGCACAAATTGCTTTTTTCCATTGAAAGTTATGGATGCCGGACAGGCTTTTAAAGGCGCACCTTAATTCTCAAGCGTGGCGACGCATCTACATGCAACCTCAAGTAAGATTACATCTCCCTTGAGGCTCTTCGTAGATGTCCATGGGTAGCAGTGACCACTTAACAACAGGTGGAGCGCATACTAGTTCGCTGCTTCTACACTAACGTGAAAGAAAATAATGTAATATTTAAGGTTAATGTCTCTCCTTACAAGTGGAGAAGGCATTGGTAGAGATAGGTTAGACCGTATGACCGTCCATAAGGCCTACGACACGGCTTAACGACTGTCCTCTATTGATAGATATCCGCACTCGAGCAGCGTGGTGGAGTATTCTCCAGGCCTTCATAACTCCACTTGTAAGGAGAGACCCGTGCTCTTCAGTGGGCCATAAAAGGGTTGCAGGCAGGCATGTAATGCAAAAGGAGCACAGGTCGTCCTCCGACCAGGTGGACTGATGTTCTGAAGAAGACAACTGGACTCGGCTGGATTCGGAACGCACAGGACCGGTCGGAGTGGCGCCGTTCAGGGGAGGCCTACGTTCAGCAGACGACTTCCAAAGGCTGATTAATGACTGACTCTTTAAATATGTATCAAAATGTTTCGTCACTAAATTTCCACTTAACTATGCATGGATAGTCGCTAATAGTTCCGATTTGTCGAAGCAACTTGTTGGTGTACAAAAGTTTACGATCAGTGAGCAGATCCAACCAAGTATGACCTGATAGAATTACGAACCTGACACCCGACCTTGGGCCGCCACGCGTGCCTTCACGCTACCTCATAGTTCATACCCAGTATGAACTCTTCTCATATGTTGAAACCTTGACTTTGATCGTGAAACTATCAGCTCGCGAGTTCATGGACTTCTAATGGATGGAACGAGATGGTGGATTTGATGATTAATTAGCTAAATTTGGTGGAAATAAAAGCAGTCGTCTTCAAGATTCAGCCAAATTAAGTTAGGAATTCCAGATTTTGGTTATATGTTTTAGTAGCAAATTTCTATTTGTGTCGGAGTTTCTTTTTAATTCAATTTAATGTTATGAAGTAGATGTTATTAAGTACCACCTCATGTTAGGTTACTCCTTTTATAGTTAATTGTAATCCTCTTTGAGGTCTAAGTTGCAAACCTTTTGTCCCATTTTCACTTGAACTCGACTTTAAGGAAGAGATATTCGAGTACAACAGTGCATTACCCATCATAATTATATAGTATCGTTACTGATTTATATAGGTAATAATTAATATTAATGGATGGTTTGAAAGTATACCAATCGCTTACCTTTTCTTTTCAAAACTATTGGGTGAATCGAAATTAATACCTGCATGAATAATAAACTTTGTAGTCTAAGAAGTCCAACACGGATGGAACATTAGTTATGGGTTCCGAACAAGTACTAATAGTATTTTCACTGATCTACTTCAACAATATTCTTTATATGTCTGAAGAGTCAGAGGGAGTAGCTGGTTTGTAGGTCTGAAGTAGGTCAAAAGGATTAGCTGATTTGGTTGAAGAAATTCATCGAAGGTGAAGGATGGTTGAAGAAATTCATCATAAATAAAGATTTTTAAAGATTTTAAAGATTTTTATTATTCTGTAACATTATACACAATTTATTTCACGTAAACAGCTACTGTAGTTAAAAACTGTGTCGTAGCTGTTTACGCCCACCTTAAGACACGGAAGGAGTCACGGAAATAATGGGTAATAGTAAACAAATTACTTACTTCAAGATTACAGAAGAAATGGCCGATCTGCGGATAAACGTTAGCGTTGGCCTTGCGTCGCAAGACCGAGGACATGCCAGAGATTGAGCAGTTGTTCAATCTGGTGAACAGGACTGCGTCGAGTCGGTCCAGATGTCGGGCGAAGTCCCACCAGCACGACTTGCGGGAGAAACCACCGTCGACTGGAAAAAACAAATAAACAATGTTAAATTACTTTGCAGCTAGCTAATAGCTAAACTCTATTTTAGCAGTGACCAGCATCGTCGACCTATGCGTGGTCGATGCTGGGTAACTGGGTCGAAATAACATGCGAAATGTATCGTGAGGATCACATTAAATGTTCAAATTTCACGAGCATTTATGTTTTAGTCATAAGTATTATAGGAAAACATCGTAAGGAAACCTGCATAGCGAGAAAATACGACTTCCAAGAAAATTTGGAAGGTGTGTGAGATCTACCAATTCTCACTTCTTACGCTTATTCTTCGCATTCTCAGAGGAAATTGAAGCCCAGTTACTGTTCCACTACATTAATAGAATACTAAAAAAGTGTAGAAAGTGAATTAAAAAAAATACTAATACTGAATATAGATAAAAGTATTTTTCCACCCTATTAATTCTGTAACTGATGCTTCATTTATGATAATCAATTGAAATGTTAGTGGTTAATGTGTGGATGAGGTTTGCGCAATGCATCGATTTGATTAATAAAATGTGGTTATGGAAATTTAAACGAATATAGTTATGCTTTCGATAAGGCTTTTTCATTTCATGGAAGAGAACGTGACTATTTTGGAATAACCGATATCGATGTGCGATCACTAATAATTCACAAAGCTAGACTTTTATACCAAATATCGATTGGACTGTGGAAACAAATATCAGAGA